>JAQIWN010001703.1:0-19056 GCA_034699025.1 Entomobrya cf. arborea Gr-Col-00668
TATGGGTCAACTCTTTCTTAAATATCATTATGTAATACAAAATACATCCGACGAAGTCATTTTCAAACAGTTATCAATTTTTTTTGATGATTTATGTAGGTTATAAAAAAAGACCGTCTATACCATTTCCTCTGAATTCACAAGGCGATAACTTGGATAATATTTTCGTGGCTGCAAAAGATGGAGATCACGAAAGACTCAATAATATAATCCGTTCGAACGTCCCTGATTTTAAAACTCTTATAAAACAGGACACTCAAAAATTTACTATTTTGCATCATTCTTGTAATATAGGTAAAAAAAATATTATTTTTGTTGTAATGTTGGTACTTTGCAAAAAAAAAAATCATTTGTATTTGCAAATTTTCGGTTTCAGTACGAGCCATTTTTACGTAACGTTTTTTTAGGACAATGACCAAAATTTCAAAACATCACTATCATTTATTGCTCAATATATTCGACAACGGGATATTTTTGCAAAAGGACAGTGAAGATTGGAAAAATGAAGCTTTGTGGAAGATTATTATTATTATTATTATTAGGTCCGTATTTATTCATTTTTAAAGTCACAGTCATAAATACAGTACGGAAAATTGCTAAGCAAGATATTATTTTAAATAACATTCAAAAACTCATAATATTTCAAATTCGTCAATTTGAAAGATCAAATGTGATTTTAGAGTACTAACTGGGTCACAATTGTCGGATGAAAAGGAGTGTGAACTGTATCGTGAATCGTTGCAATTGGCAACAATTTTAAAATATGACAGTTGCACAAAAATTCTTGTTCATCCCCTCCCTCAGCTATTTTTGCAAACGAAAAGACAATTATATAAAAGGTTTATTCGGACATCAGTCGTTTTTCATGTAAGTTGTCAATCTAGTCTATATTGATAATTAGTAAACTTTGTACTTTTTATTTGTAGTACAGTATATTAACAAATTGTTATTGTTTTTTTTATAGATATTTTGGGCAGTTTTCAGTGCATTATTTATAATGTGTAGTGCAAATGATTTTAGGCTGAGAAAGAAGCTTAACTTTAATAGTAATTTAAATAGTGGGACTTTTGAAAATCTTAGCGAGAATTCAGACTTGGAAGTTTGCAAATTGTTTCATTCTTATAATCATGAAATATCGATTACTACAACAGTTCTACTTATATTTTGGATATTTGTGTTGGTTAAAGAACTGATAGAAATCGTTTTAAGTTTAAAATTGTCCAGACGATTTTATCTCAAACAATTAGAGAACTGGGGACAATGTCTGGTAATATTTATTGCAATGCCAATTGAGAGTATTTTCCTCTACTGATACTTTGGTAAACTGGACTAAAGATGAGGATAGCCTGTTGTATTTGGTCTTCACAATATACTTGGTAATTTTTCTACCCAGATTTTGTAAATAATCAAACCGCATAAATGCCCGGCATTTTATTATTATTTCATTTTCAGGCAGGAGGAATTTCATCAATATTTCTGGTTCAATCTCAATTTGGCAAATTGAAATTTTTGGGTTTGGGTGTCTTAATAGAAATTATGGCACAGGTAAAAGCAATTCGTTTTATTTTGAGTGGCTTATATAAAGCTATAGAAACAATTTACAGATGTATTAACAAAGTAAATTGAATTTTACAGGGACTACGGAAAATTCTACTTGTTTTACTTGGATTTATTCCTATTTTACTTGGGTTTCATCTCATTTTTCGCATATTAATGCCGAACGTAAGCTGATTTTTGCTTATTAACTACAAAACGATGCATATACCCTATCAACTACACATATTCCCCGCCATAATGTAATTTAAAAAATTTGTATTTTTTTTAAAAAGTATATACAATATCAAATCACAAAATTAGGTATTGTCAAAACTTTGGCAGCAATGACAGGAGAATTAAATTACGACGAAGCTTTTTCTGAAAAAGAAATCCTAGAAATGGTAAATGAGAAGTTAGCTAAATTAGTATACGCCATCTTTATTGTATGTATGGTTATCCTATTTCCAAATATACTCATAGGCTTGACAATAAGTGATATGAAGGTAAGTAAAAATTATGTAGTAAGAAATATGTTTCCAAGACACTTAAACACTTTTTCTCGAATTGTTAAATTTTATATTAAAAATATAACCAGGAACTAAAAACTGAAGGAAATGCTGAACTTTTGGCGACAACTTTGGAAGTTGTGTACTTATTGGAAACTTTTTTGATGAGCGATTGGATGCTCTCATTTCTTCACTGTTTTGACAAAAGAGATTCTCTTTTACGCCACTATTCTCTTTATCCTGACATTGCTATTTCGGGGTAAATTTACAAACTAAACAACTACGAAATTTATGAGTAAAAAATAGATGATTATTTGATTAATTCATTCATTTCAATTTCAATGTGTAACAAGTGCACAGCAAGGCAATTGTGAAAGTATAATAGAAACTGCTGAACCAAATATAAATTTAAGAGAGGAAATTAGCTTCAAATTTGTGGATCTTTCGAGTGACATTCAGGATTCTGTTAGGGAGAGACCAGGGATTGCTCAGTGAGTGGTTTTCGTAACGTCAACGTCGCATAAAATATTTATTACGCTGTTTTTTTTTCTTCTTTTTTTAACTAAGCATTTACTATACAGACATTGCACAGAACGAAAAGACGTAGAAGCTCAAAAAGCCGAAAAGACTTTAAAGAATTGGGGGAATATTTTTGCAGAAAATATTGAAGCTATGATGATTTTACAATGTCATATTTTAGAGGAGCTTAAGGAAACTATTCGGAACGAAATACAGGATGGTGTCTGGAGTCAACGATCTAGTAAAAGTTTAAATGCCGGTGTATTACCAGTTCATTCTTCAGCAGAGCCATGCAATATATGCGCTTTGAATTTGTGCTCATTGTGTAATTCTAGAAGACGTTTAAGAGCTAAAAGCTCATCTACAGATAAGTAATAAGCATAAAAAAATAATAGTTGGATAATTTAAGATTTTTGAGTTTTTACAAAAAATAAAAAATTTATGAACGGGTCTAATAATCTATTATTGAATTACACTGCCAAATAAATAAGAAATATAACTATTTATTTTTATTTCCATTGATAAAAGTTATTACATTTTTTCACAAAGTATGAGAAATTATGCATCATTTCATTAAGTTATCAACAACAATTTATTATTCTGACACGCATATAATTTTTATAGCTTTAAACTTAGAATAGTAAATTCAATTGGTGATTTACATTAAGTATTTATGTATACGCCAGTTTAAAATTAATAGTTAATAAAATAAACCAGAAAAAATTAAAGCTTTAATTAAACTTAAGCTTCTAAATCCTCAATAAACTTTAAAGTATCAATGTCTAAACTGAAAGAAAAGATTTTTTTAAATGATGAAATGCTCTCAGGTTTATCAATCATCACATTTGGAGGTTCTGCACTCTCAAAGTTTATCTTTGAAATATTATCCTCTCCAGACCCTCAAGAGCTTGCCCACGTATTAACCGACCACGACCACCATGTTTTTTAAAAGATGCATTATAAAGAATAACAGGGGCCACTGCATGTGTAGGTGATTCACCTGAGCGGCCATTGTTACCATTCGCCCCGTTTCCTCCTTTTCCACCATTCTGTCCCAAACCACCATTTCCTCCGTTTGCGCTAATACCTAACTTATTTCCGTCTTTTATTCTACTAAATACTCCAAACAAACTTCCCCCTGGACCACCTGCCTTCCCAGCTAACCCATTCTCACCTGGAGTTCCAGGCCATCCAAAACTGCCATCAAGAGCTCTATCTGGACTTCGGCCTATTGCTACTTTACCATCAAGATTTATATGGGATCGACCAACAAGCTCCCATTTCGGGGCAATCAATACTAAATTCAACTGCAAACCCAGAGCATTCACATTTTCATCAATGAAAATTGTATTGGAAGCATAAAACTTCACAATGGCTTGTTTGTTGGTATAATTAAGATCACAATTTGGAGCTAAATGTCCATTTTTATCTATAACTTCACTAAGCCTCACAAAACGACCTGTAACAACTAAACTTTTATCAAAACAGGAAACATCTGTGGAAACTTTGGCATAGTTTATTATGTCGTTCAAAAGTTGAATTTGAATGCTATCCTGACCGAATTTATTTTGTAGCAGTTTGAGATTTTCGTTCCATGGAATTATATCGTTCAGCAAAGTCTAACCAATTCGTTTTAGATCCAGTGAAATTTTTCATTTGAAATTCATATGAAATTACTTTCTCTTGCAATTTTGCACAAAACTCGTACCAAGATTTGTACTCCAAAATTTATAAAAACTCAAACTTGCTAAAGGACTTAACCAGTCGTTAATTCTGCGTTCAGCTTTCTCACTTCCGACAACATTTTCAAAAAATATCAAATATAACTTCCTGTTTTTCTGTAAAGTATTTAAAATCATGATCAATAGAATAACCCATTCTTTCAAAACTATTTTCCAAAGTTGCCCCCAGAATGTTTAAATTAATTGATTTTTTTCATCATTTTTTTCATGTGCAAGGGAATAGTGTAATGTATCATTATAAGAAAATAAAAATTCGAGAATTTTCTTTTTTAAAGTTTTATCTTTCATATATTCCCCATTATTCCCATAATTTTTAACTTTTGTGACAACCAAACCTATAGAATCTCTGAACATGGTCACATTTTTCACAAAATTGGTTGCATGTTGCACCATCAAATCAAAGTCTAACCTGTCATGACCCAACTGTACAGATGAATATAGCACCAGAAACAGAATTTTTACTTTGTTAGCGTTTGGGGGAAGTCGGATGCAATCATCAGCTTGTTCATTGGAGTCACTGTAGTCATCTAAAAAAAATTACACCAATTATTTTAAGGTAACAAATATTATAAAGTTTCCTTGCTAAATTAAATGCAAATGTAATCGCTAAAGTATTATATTTACTACCTAGATCTAGTCCATTAGATTTTGTTGATGTCGCATGTTTGGAAGCCGTAAATTGGAAGTCAGCGTCTGAGTCCGTTCAGAATTTTAAAAGTAAAATTTAAAAAAAAATCACTTGATTGACGAAGCATTGTTTCATATTAAATTTTAACAAAGATGCCAAAATATACTTCAGCCTTTTTTAAAATAGATTTAGGGACTTACGATTTTACCGCAAACCAGTGTGGAACATACGACTATTTGGAGCACAAACCACCGAAATAAATGTTTGTTCATTTTTGGGAATTTTTGCTCGAAAGTTGCTTTTGCTTGAAATCAAAAAGTATTTAAAGCAAAAGGATATTAAAAGACTAGAATTTTTCACTCTGGTCAAATAAAAGTTGTGACCAAGTGTCAACAAGCAATTCCCACGTACTATTTTGGAATGACGAAATAATGCATCCGTACTTTGTTTATAAATGCTAAAGAAAACATAGTTAATACTTATAGCTCGTGGGATGCTTATCATTATTTTGATTGATTGAATGATCAAGGAAGAAATATTTGGCATCTTTAGTCAAACTGCCTAAAATTAAAAGGTTGGTCAGGTCAATATACAGTTTAGTTTATCAATAGAGTTCAAGTTTTCCGGCGTGCCAGTGTTTTAATGAGTCAAATTTCATGGAAATTCAAGATATTAGGTCAATTTTTTTGATAACTTATGGCATGTCAGGATGAGCTGTCATTTAAAATCCATCAATATAAGCTCCCAAAAAAATACTTGCAGTTGTTCTTATTTATAAGTTTAATAACTTTTTTAGCTGACATGTGAATGCAACTGGTTTACAATGTTTAAATTATTGCTGATTTAAAGTGTGGATTGATGCTTATTTTTATGGTATTTATGCCAAACACAATGCTGCATGTTTTTAGTTAAAGAGTTAGGCTTTAAATACAGTTACATATAAAATATGAATTAGTTATTAATTTAACAACTCATGTAAAGACATGAAGAATATACGAAGACGAATAAGACCATCCATTTTGAAACGATTTTTAAGTCCCGATCACTGGGCTTCGATATCTAGAGTTAAGTCGATGATTTCACATGTAGTCTCTCGACAAAAGTTGATCTACTTTGACTCGTCTATCGAAATACTGGATAAAAAAATTTCACCCATAAGCTAACACGTCAACTTGTTTGACCTTCTGTCCCCAGGGGGTTTAACCCTGACCCATGGTCCCTTGACAAAAGTTGATCTACTTTGACTCATCTATCGAAATACACGATAAAAAATTTTCACCCATAATTTCACACGTCAACTTGTTTGACCTGTTCCCAGGGGGTTTGACCCCAGAGGCTGAAAATCACTACCGAAGAAGCATTTGACCTAAGGTGTCTGTGTGTCGAGTTTGGAGTAAATCGGTTGAAAGATGTCGAAGATAAAAAGTGCACGGACAGACAGACAGACAAACAAACAAACCAATCGCATAACTAAGATAAATTTCATTCATCTTCGTAATAAGGTGAAATGTCACCCTAATCATCACATTTTTTTTGAATTTCCATGAATTTCGTGTCAATATTAACAACAGCCATTCATATATTCACGATCTGATGCGTATGGCGTAAAACGAGTAGCGTAAGCGATTGAATGATTTATTTCGCACTTTTATCCAATCCTGGAAGATAAATCAGTTAAATTCCATGCACCACATATCACAATAAAGGACTACTTGCCATATGGGTCATTTTTGGGCCAAAAGTAGAAAAAATATTTTGCTACCCAGTTTTGTTAAGCTGACCAAAAGTAATAATCCTGTCAAGGTTTCACCTCAAAAGGACCACCCTGGCTGAAGTTATGGGCTATCAAAGTTTTAAAAAACTTGGATTGATGTTCCAAAAGTTCCAAATTTTAATCTACTTTACTTTAAACATTCTTAACTTTCAAATCATAGGTCCCAGAACTAAAATGAGGTACCAATGTTTTGCACAGAGCTTTGGCTTAAAGATAAGTAAAGTTATTATGCACAAATATCGGCTTATGCACGAAAACTGTGTCAAATTATGGAATGACGCACCAAAAAATCGTGCTCAGTCTTACTTTCCCGACTTTTGCACCGATATCTGAGAACGGTACACAGAACTCCAAATGTCAAAATAATCAACCAAATCTCCTCTACTATACGTGTTGTACCCTTAACGGCAATCCGTCATTGAGTTACGCTGTATTAAATCCGTAAAGCATCAATTTTTAATGGAGAGATACTATTTGCGGAGTTCATACTCATTACAATGTTTGAGTTCGAGTTCTACACGCATAGTGATAGCATTTTTTAAAAACTTTGACAGCCCATAACTTCTGCCAGGGTGGTCCGTTTGAGGTGAAACCTTGACAGGATTATTACTCTTGGTCAGCTTAACAAAACTGGGTAGCAAAAGTTTTTTTCTAAATTTAGCCCAAAAATGGCCCTTAGAGCTAATTGTCCTTTAACAACTAAAAAAAGTAAATATACTTGGTCGTTAATTGTGTTTTAAAGCGTTCTACTGTAGTAAGATGTTAGGCATAATTTTAACCAAAATACTCACGACAAAAAAGCATATTATTTGTATGAATGTTACTTGCTACCAAAGTGAAAAAACGAGACAATAAATACTTCAGAAGAAAAAGCCGACAATTAAAGAGCAACCGAAATAAGAAGAACACTGAATAAAAAGTAACCAAAAGAGCTTGAAGATCTTATGATAATGATATTTTAAAGCATTGATTCCAGTTTCTAAATACTCCAAAATAAGATAATACAATTTAAAAAAGAACGTAATGACATTATTTGGACAAATATTTCATATTTTGAACCATTAACTTTTGCTCGATTTTATTACAATTTACTGAATACGAACTACAGATAGCTGCTATTATCTCTCACTCTGCTAGTTATGTAAAAACTAATGATTGAGAGAAAAAAGTTAGGCAAGCCCAATAAAAACATTCCATGCTTGCTATTTACATTCTATTTGGGAGCAATCAAAACTAAATTTAGCTCAAGCCGAATACTGTTAGCATCTCGATCCATACAAAATCTCTTGGGGCATAAATCTGGAAATCTGTTTTGTTTTTTATTGCAAACTGAGCAAAAAGGTTAGAACAAATAAAAACCTGCTCTCATCTACAAATTCTATAAGACTCACAAAACGCCCTGTTACAATTAAATATCTATGAAAACAATTAATGTTGGGGCTGCGGCATAACTCATAATATCATCTATCAAACTAACTTTTTTGCACTTTTTTTCCACAAAATTGTTTCAGGTAATCTATTTTTTGACCTATCTAAGTCACTTGGTTTGTTTGAATAAATTATAACCAGGTCACGTTTGACGACGTACGGGCTGGGCATACAAATTTTAGTATGTAATGCTTGCACATAGAATAGCACTTGAAGTAAAGCTCAATTCAATGATTAATTGCTTGTGCTCAAACTCCACTTATTTTTATTGTACTTTTTAAAATCTATGGGTGATCAGGGAAGGATGGCTATCTGTCTATTTTTGGTCCGTACCAAAGATATCTTAAACATGATCCGACCGATTGGCAAAAAAAACTCTTTAAAAAATCAAAGCCAAAACTTTATAGTTTTTTATTTATGGCCAATTTTATATTTTATAATTTTTACATGATCATTGATTCAACTATCAAACATTTAAATTATAAACGGTCAAATGATTTTATTATAAATGATCAATGATTGCGACTGATTTTTATTTTTCGATCAGTAGTTCTCTAATGCCAAAGCCGGCTAATATTTTTTGAACTATATTCCAATCTGGCACATTTTTAATTACAGGCTTACCTGTTTTATATAACATAAACCAATTGAATTGATCTTTTCCTGTAATTTTTTAATGTTGGTTAAAAGGAGTAAAGTAGAAATTGATTCGTCTTAAAACCAAAAAATTCCAGTGCGCGTCGTTTACTTTTCTTCAGACATGATTAGTCGTAAAGAATAAATTAGATAAAAATAAAGCGATTACAGTAGCATAAATTTAATTGCTTTGATATTTTTGAAGGAAATACGTGGATGCATGTGAATAATGTGCAAAAATGAATGATGCAGTCAGTTAAGTTAGATAATTAAGTTTAGTGGACATTCTCAGCCCATGAAATGATTTATGGCTGTTTCGTAATATTTAACTTGCACGTACTACACTATATAGAGTGTCCATGTCCATATTAATATACACCCTAAATTTCTACACAATTTAAGAACAAACCTTTATTCATGTATGTTTGAGTTAAGAGAGGAATCTTTGGAGGGAATATTTTAAAAATTACTTCGAAGTAGAATTATCTCTTTCTGGCCAAGTGGCATTAAAATTGCAGCCATCATGTTTGCATTGACAAAGGTCGTATGTCGAGCCCATGTTTAGGCAATACACATCCTGTTTTCCGGATCCAGGTAACGGGCTTATACAACCTTTTAACGGCTTCATTTTTTTCTCTTTACCATCCTTATCAAACAACGGTCCTCTCTGTACGCCCTCGAAACAGACTTCAAAACTACGCGTACATGTTACAAGGTCTCCTTTACCATTGTCTGAACATTCCTTCGTGCTTGGACTTTTTGGACAGTCATAGCATTGGACTAATAATAAGAAAATGGAAAGTGAATTTTTGAGAACAGAAAATAGCTGTTAAATATTTAGTGTGTTTCGTGTTGTGCTCACTTACGTGCAACCAACTTTTCGATCTGATGGACCAGAAAAACGAGACAGAGGGCTGCCCCAAAAAACGATCTACCTTTCCCCATGCCCATTTTTATTTACCTTTTTTATATACAATTCAGTTTACTTGTACGAAAAAAGACAAATCCAGTTTTACACCGAAGATAGACAAATAAATATAACTGTTGACTGCAGAGTGAACAATTTTTCCACATTCTGCATTTCCGTTTTGTCTATGGAATGTAATCTTGGCTTGGCATTATGCATTAGTTGATAGCAAACAATAGCTACAAAAAATTTTTATATGATGGCCATATGCCATAAAATATGAACAATGAATGACGATAAGAGTCTGTTGCACTGCCACTTTAACTTTTATTATTTTATTCCATTTTATCAATCAATAAGATCAATTAAAGCCGATAATAATAAATACGTTTCATAATTTGATTGATTAAAAGAATTTAAAGGAGGAAACTAACAGATTTTTTTCATGCTTAAGCGGATGTTTAAATTTGTATTTAATTCAATTTGTATGAAAAAATCTTTGTCTCCCTTGTAAATTATTTTCCTCTTATCCGTATATATCCCGCCGCAAATATTTACTCCAAAAAGGGTGGTTCCACCCCCGAAATTCATTTCCTTCTTAATGTAGTGACAGAGAAAGCCGGCCGAGCTGTAGAAACTATTCCAACGACGAAACTCATTCGCCTCGAACATTTCATTTGGGCACACTTCCTTCGAAGTGCACTGCCGAGTGACTGGCTGATATTCACACTGCCCACGAGGATTTAAAAAAAATAACTTTCAATTTTTCAGTTTCAATTTCAGAGCAAATAACGAACGACTGGCGTAACCCAAGCAAGATTGGAATTCGAACTGAAAGTCAAACATTATCACATCCCACATTATTCAACAGTTGAGTTACTAGTCGTAAATGCAACCTGTAAACAACATTTCATCAAGTTTTCAAGTCACAAAACCAGAGAAAAAGTTGCTCCAAAGCTGATACATCATCTTACTTTTTTAGTCAATTTTTATGACGTTTTACATGTTTTATAACCACTTTGCAAGCTTTGTTGCAACTTTGTTTTATCTACTAGGTCAGCATTTCGCTTCGTTTTTGCCAATTTTATAAATGCATGTACACAGATGTGTAATGTTCCAGTGCAATAAAAACTGCTACCCGACCTTTCCTTCACGAGAAGTTGTTGTACAGTAGAATGCAGCCAACTAAATTCATCTTTGAGTTGTTATACATCCATATCCACCAACTGGTTTTTATTTCTATCTGTCGTCAATTTAAACACCATTTCACCCATCATTTCTACATTTAAAAAAAATTCATTTTGTTGCTGCACTCATCATCAGTTTAATGCTCATCCAGCTTAAAAGTCAGTTGTCAGTTTATGGTTATAAACGTGAAAATTGAAAAAAAGGATGTTGAACCGCTTTCGCTCCAGCTGTGTTTGTTGGTATTTGGCAGGCGTTAAACAAGAAATGATTAGGCATAATTGTAAGCAATAAACTCACAACAAAGACGCAAAGTATTTGTATGAATATTGCTTTAAGAAAAAACTACTCTTTTCATATCAACATTGTTGAACTTTTAAGCACTCAATTTATAATGATTTAAGCAACGTTGTTTGGATTCTAAACTAAAGTGAAAAAACGAGATGAAATTAAGTCTTGGAAAGAAAAAGCCTACAATTTAATAGCAACCAAAATAAAAAGGACACTGAACAAAAAGTAATCTAAAGAGTTATTAAATATTGCCAAATAAGACAATACATTTTAAAAAAAGAAATTTTGACATATATTTGTTTTTTTTCGACATATTTTGAAATTAAGCAAACCATAAAAAACCTTGTTCTCTTTTCTCTTTTGTTCTCTCTCTCTTTAATCGACCTAAGAACCAGTCCATGATCCATCTTTTCTATCACTTTGTCTACCATCCAATGTTTGTACACCAAATACAAATGCATATTATGTTGGCTATGTACATTGGATTTGTGAGCAATTAAAACTAAATTAAGCACAAGTCAAATACTGTAATAAGCTCGATCTAAATAAAACATGTTGGGGCATAAATTTGGAACAAGATAAATATGTTGTTTTTTTATTACAATATGAGCAAAATTTTAGAACAAATAAAAACCCGCTCTCATCTACAAACTCTATGAAACTCATAAAATGTCCTGGTACAACGTAATCTGTATTAAAACAAGTAATATTTGTTAAGATGGTGGTATAATTCATAATATCATCTACCAAATGAACTTACCAAAGTTAATTACTTTGTTTCAATAATTTTTAACAAACGACGACAAAATAAAAATATTTAAATTTATAATTCATAGTTTTTAGTGGCTTCTCGAAATTTAAAACAAGTATTTTCTTCATATTTTTTATCCCCGTGAGCGGGTTATTTTCGCCACGGTTTTTACTAATCAATTTTTGATAAGAATTTATAGTTTAAAATATTTGAATTACTACAGTTGTCCTAATTCCAATTTTGGGTCGGTATAATACAGTCGACTTGGTCTTAGTGCATAGCCTTATTAGATGAATTTTGTTTGTAGAATTTTATTAGTCGACCTCAAAACTATTGTCGAATTTTTAGTGACGAAATTTTTTTAGTCGAACGTTTTTAGAAGAAATGATTTAGTCGACATTATTATTTAAGGAAGCCATTTTCATTCAAAAATATCCCAAAAATATGAATCGAAGCACTGGGTATGATATCGGACCCTGGTTACCTCTAACACTTAATTTGATAGATGAATAGTATTTTTAATTTTTGAATTATCTTAGTTATCTACTCAATTAAATTTCACAAAAATTCGAAAGCTAGAAAAATTGCAAATTCAAATGGTAGTAACTTTGAACAAAATCACTTTCCTCAAACGATGCAAAAATAACTGTGTGATTCCAAACGGAATGAAAGTCAAAATCTATCCTAATGAAATGAAACGGGAAGATCTCCTCAAATCTGTGGACATATTACAACGGAAACGTTTAAAATCAGAATTATTTTTTTTCTTACTACCAAGCTAAGCAAAACAAATTAGAAATTGAGAAGCTGGAAACATATCTACTTACGACCATTCCCGAATTTTTACCAACGATTTTACAATTCATTGAACAAGAAAAAGCACAACATTCATGAAAAAACAAAAGCAAGACATGTAAGAAAATTCCAACAACTATCTGTTCAAGAAGAAAAGAAAATACAAGATGTCTTGAAGAAATCTACGAACTCCGTAAAACATTTAAGCTCAAAAAATTTCATTCCTTCCGAAATGGCCATTTTAAATCTTGGACTTAATTACGCACTACCAGTAGAAAACTAGAAAATGATAATGAAAGTCGACAAAAATTTATGTGAAACCAGAGAACAAGATTGTAGCTCACATATTAAAGATGCTGTAAAAAATGAAGTTAGACATGTCCTGAAAACATCACTACATAAGCAAGATTTTCCCAAATTACCTCAATGGATGTTGTCAGCAATCAGGTCGATACGCCAGGATAAATCTATCATCATTACAAAAGCGGACAAAATAAAAACAACGGAAATTATGGATTAAAGATTATGACGACAAAATGCAAACACTTATCAACGAGGGTCCATATTTAGAGTTGGTCACTAATCCAATCCAGGAATATCAGAAAAGAGATAAAAAGAGCATGCCCTGATTTATTACACGCAGATAAGATTGACAAAGAAATATATAATGCTTTGAGACTGGAAGTGGATAAATGCCCGATTCTTTATGGATCACCGAAAATTCATAAAAATAACATTCCTATGCGTCAAATCATGGACTACAGATACACCCCAGGACACAACTTAAGCATTTTCCTCAAAGGATTTTTAAGTGTATTGCTTCCAATCATAAATACACTTTGAAAAATACATACGCTTTTGTCGATAGAATTAAAGAAGTAAAATTGGAGCAATTGGAAACAATGGCATCTTTTGACGTTACTTCGTTATTCACCAATGTTCCAACAAATGAAACCTTAAAAATTGTTATGAGCCGCCTCCAAGAACATACAAAGTGGAAATTATTCGCACCAAAATTAACCTTGCCAGACATTTTCCATTTATTAAATTTGGTGACTGAAAACTATATCACTTGGAGGGGACGCTATTTCAAACAAACAAAAGGAACACCTATGGGAAGTCCTTTATCTCCTCTACTGGCCGAGATTTTCCTGCAACATATGGAACTACAAATCATTCCCCAAATTCCTCATCTAAAATTATGGGTCAGGAAGTGTTATGAAGTGTTATCAATCTTGAACAACTATCATGCAGATTTAAATTTTACAATTGAAGAAAAACAAAGTGAGACACTGAATTTTTTGGATGTGTCCCTTACAAGAAAGCCGGATGGGAGTCTGAGCAGAAATGTTTACAGGAAACCAACATACACGGATCGGTATTTGGATTGGACATCACACCACCACCGCAGTCAAAAAATTGCAGTCATAGATTCTTTTACTATGAGAACTTTAAAAATCTGTGATGATTCAAGTTTAACCCAAGAACTTCGCAGAGTAGAAATTTGAATGAACAGACTTTGTCAAAAACTGATACCCGAGAAAAGTTATCTTGAGAAGAATAGATGATTTAAGAAACCGCACGACTCGTAATGATTCCACCAATGACGATACTGAAGAACGAAAATGGTGTGCTATTCCTTTCATTGGACCGATAACTTACCAGATTGCAGGAATCATCCGAACATATCTAGACAGAGATTTGGGTTATTTTAATGGAATAAAATCAAGTAGACACTTATGCAATTTTAAGGACAAGGCCATCTTAATTCCAGTTGGAGTCTACAAAATATTTTGCAACTGTAAATTAGTATTTATTGGCGAAACAAACAACATGAACAGACGTATGAAGGATCATGAAGGAGACTTAAGGTACAAAAGAATTGACAAATCAGCTTTAGCAGAACATGAATATAACCATCCATCACACAAAGTCATAACGGACTCCATCGTCCTCCTTCATTACGAAAAAAGATATTTTCAAAGAAAATTTAAGGAAGCCATTTTTATTCAAAAATATCCCAAAAATATGAATCAAAGCACTGGGTATGACATCGGACCATGGTTACCTCTAACACTTAATTTGATAGATGAATAGTATTTTTAATTTTTGATTTATCTTAGTTATCTACTCAATTAAATTTTGCATATTTTTTGTTAGTTTTACTCTTGAAAAAGTTGACGGAAAGTCTACGAAAGCTCGAGTTAATAAATAATTCAATAAACCTCTTTAACCAAAAATGTCTCAATCAGACATTATTATTTGAAGAAAATAACTTAACGAAATTAGTCGGAAATAGTTAAATTATAATTGGAAATTTTCTCGTCGTTGGCATAAAACAATAAGTAATGAAATCATCAATTATAAATTTTACTAAAAAAAACTTTGTAACTAATATAAGCATTTGTGCATTTAAAACTATTGGCAACTAAACGTTTGCTTTTGGTTTTTACTCCTGTTGTGGTATTGTTGTCATTTTTTTCTAAACTAGAATTCGTCTACTGTAAGCTGCTATGATTGAAGATATTTAATACAGAGTGATGTGGATGATTGAGTTTTGGGTGATAAGCTACGAGAATCATGTAAAGTATCCTCTTCTGTATTACATTCGTATCACTATTCTACTCCTTGAACCCTTTCGAGCTCTCTTGTTAACGATCATCTGAGAACCTTCAATAACCTATGAGAAAGATGAATGAACAAAGTTCTTTATTTAATATAAGTTTCCGTTTATCTTCGAAAATTAGCCAAATGAGATACAAAGAGTAACAAGTCATGTTAAGACATGAAGGATATACGAAGACCAAAAAGACAATGATTTTAAAACGATTTTAGACTCCTGATCACTTGATCTATATTCTATGATTTGACCTGTAGTTTCTAGACAAAGGTTTATCTACTTTGACCCTGTTGCATTTGTAACACGCTTAAATGTAATCCGCTCAGACCATGATCTGAGCGGAATGCTGAGTTATGTGTTAAGCTACACCTGGAAATCTTCAACTATCCAAATACACGTAAGTCAGCATTCCGCTCACCCTGTCTATTGTTGCGGTACCCTCTGTCTTGTTGCGGCACCCCCAGGTGGTATGACCCTGACCCATGGTCCCTTGAGAAAGGTTGATCTACTTTGACTCCTCTATCGAAATCTACGATAAAAATTTTCACCCATAAGCTAACACGTGAAGTTGTTTGACCCCCTGTCCCCAGGGGGTTTGACCCCAGAAGCTGCAAATCACTAGCGATGATGGTCTTGACCTAAGCTACCTGTTTGCCAAGTTTGAAGAGAATCGGTTGACTCCTTTGGAAGTTAGAGCGCGAACAGACAGACAGACAGACGAACAAACCAATCGCATAACTACGATGAACTTTAATCTTCGTAATAATTTAAGCATTATCAATGAAATTAGGTAGAACTTGAATTTTTGTTTCAGGTCGACTAAAAAAATTCGACTAAAAAAGTCAACTATGTAGCAGTCGTATAAGTAAAATTCGACAATAAAAAACGTTCGACTAAAAAAATTCGCCTGTATAAAATCGACTAAGACTAAGAAATACTAAGACTGGGTTGACTGTATTATTGCGTCCCTACAATTTTACGTGCATAAAAATTTCACCAGCCAATTTATTTTCTATTCATTGTCAGTAATTTTCCTGATGCTACTTTAGACTCAAAACGATTTAAAAAAGACAATGCGACACATTTACAGTTTGGCAATGAGTTCAAGGAATTATAAATTACAAATTGTAAAAATCTGTATTTTTTACAGCTAAAAAATTAATCAGACAATCACAGTAATTTTTATGCAATACCAAGTTAATACAGACAATAAGCGGTGTGATACGTAAACTAAACGAATTCAGAACTAAAGACTAGTATCCTAGAAGGATCTACAAAATGTTAATCTTTGAGGCTTTTAATTTCTTTAAAAAATGAAGCAAAAAATTGCAAGTTTTGATCTATTTGGAAAATAGATGAACTAAAAAAGTCAAAAAACAGTTTAAGTGAATTTGAAATTTTGGTGTAAGCGAATACCAGTCTTTTTCATTTATATGCAAATTGGTTGCGCAGGATTTTTTTTGACAAAAAGAACTATTAATAGTATAAAAAGTAATGAACCTATTTAGCATTTTAGTTTAAAATCTGATTACTGATTACCATTAGGACACTTGCTACTGCCCCAAGTATAACAGGATATTACACAGGCAAGATTTCAGTCAATGTAACATTACTGGAAAAATTGGACCCCAAAACTTTTTCCCAAGCACCTCATCATTTTGCAGACTTTCACGGTAATTGTATTGAAAAAGGATTGATAGAAATAGTTTCCCAATATATTAGATCAAACTTTGTGAGCTACAAACACTTTTTTATAAAAAAAAATCTCAACACAAATTTTGAACATTTTATCTAGTTTAAATAAAGCTAGATTCATTTTGAAATCAACACCATGGCAATGTCAAATCCAACTCAACTTGCTGATTCCAAATCATACGTTGCTAACAGGAATGCTGACCAATGTATTTCAGGTCACCCATTTAATTTCTTTTAAGGATTTTCTTTCCCCCAAGTACTCAACCGCTTATTAACGTTTTTGTCAGCTTCATCGAACCCCAAATTTACAAATTTATGAACGTAATTAGTTGGTTAAAACGAGAAACAATTCTTGCAAAATATGAAAGTAGTAGAAAATGGTCACGGAAGTCCTTCTGGTAGTTCATACGTCATGTAGCTAGAAGCGCTTGGAAGGGCCGTATTGTAAAATCGACAAAGCTCGAGCTTTAGTACCATGTATAGGTAAATTGTTTGAGTTTATGGCGTACAGTACGGTATGGCATACCCTTAAACTTGCGCTCAATTGTATGTTGGCACCGTTTGACGATATTTTCAATTACCTTTATTTTGACTCATATAATGATAACCTGAAAAGAACATTATTACATCTACAATCGCTTTTCACAATTTAACTCCATTTTTATTGAAATACAGAAGTAAGAACTTTAAGATAAAAACCTACAAAATCAATTTTAATAGCTCGGCATCAATCAAATTAAAAAAATTTCCTGCAAATACATGCACTTCAAACCTGTATCAATACATATTTAACACATTCAACGCACGATGGCATACGAAACATTGTAGATTGCTAGTCAAATGCGTATTTTGTAGAAATGTTTTTAGAGTTATGTTCTTCTTATCTTTTATTTGCACTTCAAATCTGTAAAATTGCAATAAAAAATTGTCATCTGTTTCTAGTAAATGTGTTAGTAAATCAATTTTTAATTTAAATTTAGGTTTTTGTAATTTTCATTTTCGAAATATGTATACAACATTTGCTTATGGGACATGATGATATTTCTTTCAATAGTTTTATCGTCCATAAAACTGTCATTGCTATCAAAGTTTATAACTTTAGTGAAAATCGAACCTATAAAATCTTCGAAATATGTCCAATCATATAAAAAATTTGTTGCATGTTCTATCATCAAATCAAACTTGATTGATTGATTGAGAAGTTTTATTTCGGTCAAGTGGTGCTCGATTCAAGAATGGAATTTATTAATAAATAATAGATCAATTGACTTCAATGACGAACATTTTAATGTTAAAAAAATTGTAAAAAATATATACATAAAATGTGGACAAATATCTATTTATATGTCTAAAATGTATGCAGTATTTATTAGCTAAAGTTGGCTTGCATTTTGGATAGAGTGTAGTTAGGGAATTTGAATTTGGTTTTTGTTTGGGGATAGTGTACTTATGCAATTTGTTTTCGATTATGAATTTTAAAATCATTATTCAGTTTGTTAATGCTACATATTAGCTTAAGTCCTGCTGTGTAATTGGCAATTTGTATATAATATCCATGTGTCGAGGATAGAAATCAGCATTGTTATACTTTGTTGTCAATACATTAGCACGTTAATAAAGTCAATACCAATATCAATATTTAACGTGTTATCAGATTCAGGTGCTACATAAATGCACTTGCTATCAACGCCAAAACACAACGCGAGAACAAAGTTTAAACGATATCAAGTCCAAATAACAAACAAGCCATAAAACAATACCCTATTCGTAATCATAAAATTATTTTTAAAAAACTCTTTTTTCAACTAAATTAGAAACACAAAAATCAATAAAACTATACACACTCAACTCATCATTAGGTTTAAACTTTTGTACCATCTCACTCCATATAATTTTACAGAATTTTTGTATTTTTCACAATTTGGTTTGTCTAACTTAAATTTGGCATACATATTATTTTCATCATAGGGAAACCATTCTTTAAAAATATCAGTGTGCCTATTTCTTACAACAAATCGAAGAAGAGAAACTGACCTACGTTCA
>JAQIWN010001704.1:0-19049 GCA_034699025.1 Entomobrya cf. arborea Gr-Col-00668
GGCCTCTAGCTTGTAAGCATAATGGAATGATGCGTTGTTGATTATGAAGAATTGTGATTTTGAATACCATGTCGACACGAACATTGGCTTCAGTCAGTCATATAGATACTTTCAGTAGCTTTCATTGAGCTGAAACCATTGCATTGTCGAAAACCTTTTCTCTCTGAAAACTGTGAACTTTAGACGAACCAAAAGGCATAATTTTTTCAATCTTGGTGGAAACTACCATGTCCGTTGTCAGATAGCATGTAGTTGATTATGGCGATGATGGCATACACTTAATATCCTCATCTGGACTGGAACCTCCGGATGGTTATAGTTATGATTATGATGATTTGATATTTTATGGCCTCACAGTTTGCAGAATTTCAAGTAAATGTTAACTTTTTCCCATTGGAAAAACGATTGCAAATTCTATTTCATGCCGAATTAAAGAGTAATGCTCGATTTGATTTTGTATTATGGATAATGACGTGTTTATGCATTTTGCTTTTGCGCCACCGCTTCCAAAATAGAAAAAAAAACTTGAAAAGTAAATTATCTTAGACAAATAAGTACAGTCCCTTAAAAATACATTATGACTTTTATGGCCATCTTTCCATGCTTCAGTTGTCAGTGATTTTCATTTTTTAAGTCTTTGACTTAACTTAGCTTTCAGGGGTTTTCTACGCCAGCTGCATGCAAACCTTATTTCTTTTTTACCATCCATCCATCCCACATCCCATTCCAGTATCATCGACAAAGTCGTGTCCGTCAGCAACTTTATTCTTTGAACAAATCTTTGCTCGTGTGTCAGTACAATAATATTCCAAGCACGCAACCAGGGTAAAGATGTGTCCTTGCCAAGAAAATACAGATATTTTCTTCATTCCACTTAATTTAAAGGCAATGAATTCTCTTTTGCTGGACTAAAGTAATCTCTGTATTACACAGTCAATTGAACAGAGCATTAAAGAGAAATACACCAGTGTTGTATAATACCTGTATGGAAGGAAATAAGCTCAACAAATAAAAAAAACGTTGCTCTAGTAATCTAAACTAAATTTTAAAACATGTTTATCGTCGGGACATGCATAAGATATTATGGACGTATTCCGATTTAGACTGCATTAATATCGCATCATCGTGTTCTTTTTTTTGTCAAAATAACAATAGCCTCATATCTCACCGGGGTCCTCTCTATTTCTCTCTCATCATCATCATCACCATTGTTGCCAACTTCCTTCCTGGTTGACATTACAAAGTTGAGAATTACACTTACATATATTGTCTTATATAAAACCTCGTTGTTGTTTAATATAAACCAAAAATGCAATGATAATACCAGCACCAGTACAACTCCAAAATAAAAACATTTCAGAGATTTCAGCTCATCCACCTCATCATCATCACATATTTATCAAGAATGGAGCATGGTCTCCTCCTCGACTCTGCACACACATCTGCATCTGCTGAATGAGATTTGAGCATTACTTTAAACGCAAGTCCATCAAATTACAGACTTAAAAGGAATTCAGCTACCAAGTTCAGCAGATGCAATTTCCTTTTATGGATAATGTATAAACCTGACTGGCGTGAGGTTGTCTGCCCCTCTCTCTCTGGCATTTTGCTTACCACACCATAAAACATTGAACTGGCAAAAGTAGAAAGACATTTCATCATATTTTATCCTCATGAAAGTAAAAAAAACTTAAGGAAGGAACAGAGAAAAGAAGACCACTGCCAAAAGAAAATGTTTTCGTTAATATTACACAAACGCATTGTTTGAAGAAAGGCATGATAAATATTACGCACGCAATTTAGTATTCTATGGTCACAAGTCCGCAAACAAGATTGAATGTGCAACTATTGAGAAGAGACGTACAACAATCCATCCAGTTTTATTATCCGATTATGGATTCGAGACTCATTCACAGTCACCAGATTCAGAGCCCATCACAGCTACTCTCTCTCTCTCTCCTTCTCTCTCTCTCTCTCTCTGCTCGCTCATGTGGCTCGAATAGGTATTATATTTTTACCTATTTTAGAAGTTAACCATTGTTAGCTGCCAAAGCCAAGTCGGAAAAGGAAGCTGTCCAGCTCTTTTCCTTGAATACTAGTGAAATGCGATAATGCAAATCAATAGGTGGTACGATCACCACCACCATTCCTTTACAAAATCCAACGCCTTTTCTGTATACCTACAACTTATTACAACCTCTACCCTTGCTTGCCTAAAAGTCTAGTAGATCATGTAGCAGATTTTTAACTGCAGCGTAACAAACAAATATAATATGAGTTCATTGCTCAACTGCAGATTTTAATGCGTATTAATTCATTGTGTGTGGTTCTTGGACGGTGGTGATGGTGGTACTGGTGGAACATGATTGACAAAAATGTTATTTCCGGTTCAGATGACTCTTTGAATGGTTATGTCAGCTAACAAACTAGTCATGATGCTCACATACTAAAATATATGTAGGTAAATGTACTCTCTGAGAAAAATCGCTTGATAATGGAATGATAACGAAAACAGTCTTCTCTTCTCCATTCACCATTACCATCAGCCATGCACTCCCTTTTAAAATTGTTCATGAAAAAATATAACCTTGAATATTAATATGAACATTGAAGTATTTCTCCAAACTCATTCGATTTGTACATATCATCGTCACTACTAATCATTATAATACTACATAAAAATAATAATATGCTTTCGTCGTCATGCATTTATGTTTTATATTAAAAGGTACACTATATAAACCACCACACACCAACCACCCTCACTATATAATATAGAGATGATCAGTTACCTACGTAACGCATATAAATAATATAAGGATAAATAATATTGTGGATTACTTTATCCACTGAAATCTAACGAGGCATATTATTAATAGCGAGAAAAAGAATATATGGTTTGTTGCTGGCTGGTCGAACGTCGGACTACAACGCATGGTTTAAGTTTGCAAGATTAATTACCAAGTTGGCATGTGAAGGATTAATTTAGTCACGAAAGAGTCATTCTTGGATTTTCAACATTTTTTTTCTGATCTTTTTACTCATTCATATAATTTGCATGCAAAAAGAGAAGGGTCTGGTCTAGTCTGGTATTTGGTCTTTTGGTCTTATCGCGGATTTCTATCATTTCCATCAAATCCAAACAAAACTAAAATGCTTTTTGTTATTCAACTTTCAAAATCTTCCTTTTGACTTGACATGCGTATGCGTAATAGAAATTCAGTGAAGAAAAAAAGGTAACCGTGTAAAAATGGCTTTATGAAGAAATTTTTGTTACAAGAAAATTAGGATATTCATTATTTTTCGCCGTATTGTCTAGTAAACGTGCTTTATGATCAATGACGCTTCAGATCTTTATGACAATAAAGATGATATGATGGTTGCTTTTTAGAAGGTGTGTGCGTAATACGGGTCAGCGTGATAGCATCTCGCTCGGTATATATGATGCTTTGTATAGATAAACATGGAAACATAAATTTTTAAATATTTGGGTGTCAAAATGAAAGTTTTTAAAAATGTATATTGTTCATTTTATTGCAATAAACCCATGAGCATTTTCGCTGTGAGGTCAGGAAATCACTTTACATTGAACTATACCACACTTATCTGGTTTTATAAGTTGCTGCTGTGCTTTGGGATATGTGTTCTGTGTTCTAATCTAATGCTAAATGTAAATACATACATGAAAGACACATAAATATGATGAAATTTAAGACGTCTAGTTAACGCCCAGCTATTAACTTCAAAATTTTGTGGAATTTTTATGTCTAACCAGCTTCTTCAATTTGGTAAAACCTGGTTTATTTTGCATATATCTCCTTTGCTTTCAAAATGTAGAGACTAAAAAGATATTTTTTTAGATGAAGTATTTAAAAGATTTCATGCATATTTTACATTTTTATGTGTTTTTTGAGTCTTGGATCAATTGTCCCATAATGTATTCTTTTAGAATCAATGGTTGATTAATTGCTTCATTTACTTATTTAACTTTATGTATTTTATTGTACGTATAATGGATAATGGCTGTCTTATGTATTAAAATATGCCAATATAATATCTTAAGCTACTCTGCAATTGTAATTATGTAGCTTCTATGTTTTATTTTTACAATACAAGGACAAATATTATACATTTAGAGTACAATTGACTTAAAATGAAAACTCGGAAACAATTGAGTTCTAATTTGAAAAGATGTCTTAAGTGAAGGATTAATTATGTGCACTGTGTAAGTCGTTTTGCATATGAAAATGAGAGAGTGTGAATTTAAAAGGCATTTAAGTTTCAATGTAATGTGATATGTATTTTGTATGTGTACTGTGTACCACGTGTATTTTCGTTGTTTGTTACGCATGTGTGATGTGTAGGTTGTAGGTGTTAGGTGTCGGTATCGGTTGATGTGACGGATGAACGAATGACTCAATCACTCAGTTGACAAGACCAGCGGTTTTTTGTATTATGATCTGTTTTCATTGAAACTCAAATACAATTAATTTAGTTAGAAGTGCTTCCGGTAAGGGTTCAGTGTTTTTGCAGAGTCTATTTAAAAAAATCAGTAGTATAAATCAGTAGTAGAAGTAAAAATTATTTGGTACTTTAAGTGTTAGTTTTGCAGTTTGTTTTTCTTGACCTAATTAGTATTATATTCACTTCGTTAAAAATGCCTTCGGTACCAGTGATTGGATGCACGCCTTTTATGTTATTCATGAAAGCTGAGGTGGACCATTTGGAGTTAATAAACGAAAATATCGTGGAAACGTCAAAAGACGATGTCGGAAATTGCCTACTAATCATATGTGCGATTAAAGAGGCGGCAGAGAAATGGAAGGTTTGTTATTTGTCACTTGTCGTTTTATATTATATTCCAATTGATAAGCCTATGTTTTTAGCTGAATTTTCTTTTGTAAATGTTCTAACCGGCTATTTAAAAAGTATCTTTCCATGTAATATTAGAATATTCCCGAAGACCTCAAAATGTATTTTGCCAGAAGCTCGAAGGCATTCAACAAAGGATCTCGGTTAGCTATTCCCGACAAGAAAATGGAAAACGACATCTTGAAGGAATTAGGATCGGACACGGGTTTTTTCGTGACCCTGTTAATGTATCGAGCTGAGTGGTTTGGACGTAATATTATACGACAATGTGTCGGCATGCAAGTTATTGAACTTTTCCTTTATTGGAATCAGTTTACTAAAAAAGAACGTAAAAAATTTAATAAGTTGTGGAGAGAGTGTACTTATTAAACGTGATTTGTTCCGGTGTAGATTTTTTAAAAATTAAATAGTTAGACGTTTGTTTTCTTGGAGACGTTTGATTGTGAATTAAACATAGTTAAAAGGTTTATAAAAGTTTTTTCAAAGGGGTTAAATTTTCATGTTGTTTCAGTAGTGTCGTTCAGAGTTTTTAACTGTAAATTGGTGTGATTGTTTTTATTGATATATTATCTGTATAAATAGATGGATATCCGTGTTTTTTTCATCTTATAAAATATAATGTAAACGAAATTTGTAGAGTATAAAATATTAACAATCCTTGATACCATTTCTCTTCAAAATGTTATCATTATTTCTTCCAAGTACTTTGTAATTTGAGAAATGATTCCAAATATGTGGCGGGCGAGCAATACTCCCTATAACGTCGAATAAAACCTCCGTAGAGGCGAACTAACTATTTACAAAATATTTTAACTACGTGTTTATTCAAGAGGGAAGATTTAATTGTCATCATCATCATGGTAAATGCAATAAAAGATGATAAGTTTGTAATCAGTATTTATATGCATAATGGATTTCTCTGCAAAATCACCAAGTTTCTTTGTTTCTTTATTTGTCATAGTCATAAGTTTTAAGAAAATGGGGAAAAATCAGTCTTGAAATGTAAACATGTTTGCGTAGGCACCATACTA
Organism: Entomobrya cf. arborea Gr-Col-00668; assembly: GCA_034699025.1. NCBI lineage: Eukaryota > Metazoa > Arthropoda > Collembola > Entomobryomorpha > Entomobryidae > Entomobrya > Entomobrya cf. arborea Gr-Col-00668. The sequence continues at coordinate 5,904 of JAQIWN010001704.1, forward strand.
CAACTACGGAAAAAATATGTGATTCATCTGAATTATGAAAGACGGTACTCGAAGTGTGTACAATTTTGTATTTGTATTAAAAGGTGTTTAAAAAGTAATGAACATTTTAATGTGTATTTAAGTACAGAAAAAAACGATTTAAGTAGAACTTATCTTGATAGTTGATAGTGAATGCATCAGTAGAATTGAAATGAAGTTGTCGCTTCATCTGTCATTTAATGTGAAACCAGAGTTAAAAGTGAGTGATCCTATGTTACTTAACCTCAGTCATTATTCTCCTTTCTTCATGACCACTTGTTAAGTAAATGCGAATATTAATGATTGAATCGTTTTGCTTAAGATACTTCTCAAGTTTTTAAGATAAAAAAACAAGTGACTGTTCCAAATTACAAGTTCTGTGTCGTTTATCCTGGTATGTAATGTGTTCCTTATAGAATTCCCATGTAAAGGTTTTTCATTGGTCAACAAGTTTTAGAGAATACCTCAACTGAACCGTTGTAGAGAAGTCACTTGTGTTAATTCAGTTAAGCCATCGAGAACGACCTTGAAGCTATTTTAGTATTTTTGCAAGTAGCACTGTTCGGTTGCCGAGGACCAGCGAGTAGCAAAATGTTGCGAACTCTACGTATATCTCAGTCTTCCAAAATTCTAGCCGGCATTAGAAGTAAAGCCACGATGGCGAAACCGGCTCCAGCTTCAAGTGCTCTTACGAGCCAGCAAATTTTTGACAGGGAGGATAAATACGGAGCTCATAATTATCACCCTCTTCCTGTAGCATTATGTCGTGGAAAGGGTGAGTAGAAATTATCAATTTTATTGTTATTCAATTTGCAAATGTATAATAATTACCATTTATATTTTGCACTTTATTTCTGTGCTCAATGAGATCAGAATCAGGAGTGTTTTTATAATAATTAAGTTAATTTGCAAGATTTAAGAAATATAATGTGCGGCTTTACTTTGCAGGTGTGTACGTTTGGGATATGGAAGGTCGGAGATATTATGACTTTCTGAGTGCGTATTCGGCCGTTAATCAAGGTCATTGTCATCCGAGAATTCTGGATGCGTTGAAAGAACAAGCTGATACGCTGACCTTGACTTCTCGTGCGTTTTACTCGGATGTCTTGGGTGAATATGAAGAGTATGTTAGTAAATTATTTGGATATGAAAAGGTCCTCCCAATGAACACAGGTGTGTGCTTACTATAGAAAAACTTATTTGAAGATATTCTACTCATCTGAGGATCTCATGCGGTGTATTCCCTTGAATTTTTACACCTAAGATAATAACTCATTTTTGTCATTGTCCAATTTTTTCAGGTGTTGAAGGTGGAGAAACAGCTTGCAAACTTGCACGAAAATGGGGCTATATGAAAAAGGGGATACCTAACAACCAAGCCAAAATAATTTTTGTGAAAGGAAACTTCTGGGGACGTACTCTTTCTGCTATTTCAGCATCAACGGATCCAACTTCTTATGAAGGATTCGGTCCCTTTATGCCAGGATTTAAAATCATTCCTTACAATGATTTGAATGCCCTTGACGTAAGTCATAACATTAATTTTCAACAAATAGCATTTGATTTACGCAATTCAACTCAATATCAATGTAGAATGCGATGCATTTGCTGGATTATGTTCCATTGTCATTCTGAAACTACATTTTTCGTACGTTTCATTTATCATTTTATTAATATTCAAGAAAAGAGGAATGAAATGTATGACCTGCTTTTAAAACTTATAAACATGGAAACTTTAATTTAATAACTTAACTGTAACCTGAAGTCATTTCAGAAGTAGGCCTCAAGTAACAAACCACTGAGAACCATGACATATGATATATTACGTAACATGTTTTGGCCCTTATCAGCTAGCTGTGCTGTGAAAGGTCAAGATAACTGGCAAAAATATTCCATACGTTTTACTCTTCAATAATAGAGTAAATGTACCAATAAAAATACCATTTTGCCATACATAATACACTTTATTTATGGGTCAGGATAAAGTTGTTCCAAATGATAGATTGTTATGTAAGCAGAAAATCGCCGAGTTTTAATGATAACAGAGGGTATCTAATGTCTTATGAACACACATGGTAGTTCAGATTTCAGATATTTCATACTTATCATGAACTCATCAGAATATTTCCAGCACCAACAAATTACATATTGTATTTATGTTTGCACAGCAAGTTAATGGTAGTTGTAACTAAATCCAGTATCCAGTTGTGTATGTAATACCATTTTCGATGATTTTAGGAAGCAACTAAGGACCCAACTGTGTGTGCATTCATGGTGGAGCCAATCCAAGGTGAAGCTGGGGTCAATGTGCCACACGATGGCTATCTCAAGGGAGTTCGTGACATCTGCACAAAAAATAATGTCTTGTTTATAGCAGACGAGGTGCAAACTGGGCTTGCAAGAACGGGGAAGAGATTAGCATGCGACCATGAAAACGTCCGACCCGACATTTTAATCTTAGGGAAAGCTTTGTCTGGCGGAGTCCTCCCGGTAATTATTTTTTAAGCAATAATGCTAATGAATGCTTATTAATGCATTAAATTAACTGCATGAAACAAAAATTTGTATTCAGACTGGAGTTTCAACTGGTGCCATAAATAACTCGTTTTGTTGTAGGTTTCTGCTGTTCTTGCTGATGACCACATAATGCTATGCATTAAGCCAGGAGAACATGGCTCAACTTATGGTGGAAATCCTTTGGCATGTAAAGTTGCCATGGCAGCTCTTGATGTAATGGAAGAAGAGAAATTGGCAGAAAATGCTCAAGCCATGGGAGAAATTTTACGTGAAGAATTAGGCAAGCTACCATCAAATATCGTGAGGCTGGTTCGTGGCAAGGGGCTCCTTAATGCAGTTATTATTAACCAAGGTAATGCATGAATTCAAAAATTTCGCTTAAAATTGAATGTTTGTTTTCTTGATATTTGCATAATATGTCGTCAGAAGATTTATTGTAAGTGGGTGGATTAATGAAAAGCGATTATGCGCAAATTTTCCTTTGCAACTTAATTCTGCTGATGAAAATTCTGAGATTATTGTTTGTTTTCCCTCCTTTCATCAAATATTCTGATTCTAAGTTTGATATATGTCATGTAGTATAACTTGAGTCTATTGTTTTTTTTTGTTATAGCCTACGACGCCTGGGATGTTTGTGTTCGATTGAAAGAAAATGGACTCTTGGCGAAACCAACGCACGGCGACATCATCCGCTTGGCGCCACCCCTTGTGATCAACAGAGAGGAGTTAGATGAGTCCATTAAGATCATTAGGAAAACGATCGAATCTCTGGTTTAGTGTTTACACGTGTTTGAATCACAACTATATTGACCTAAAGATTTGGTTTCTTGGATCAACAAAAATGTTATCTTTTCATCTGATAAGTGATCACATCATTCACAGATTTTAGTGATTGCAATTCACTGATACATGTTATTATGTATGTATCTTTTACCATGATCATTGAATATGTTTTGTCTATTTTATGGCTTTCCTTTAGTTGTTTACTGCACTTTGATGTTGTTTTGATACTCTGATGTTTCTTAAAATGAATGTGTTTACGAAAGAATTTTATTTATAAAAAAATTGAATAAGCGAAAATGTTTATTTTTGAGAATTGTAACTCATTAGCGACAAAGTATATGAATAATTCACAAGTTATACCAAAAAAGACAGAATATTATCTTTCTTTAATTAATCATTATTGGGAATGATATTTAACTATCATTTCTCTAAACACTTACACTTATACATACACATTCTAAAAATTAGTTTACATTCGACTAGGAGGGAATGGGAATGAAGTAATAAAAATTTGGACGGCTATATAATAACATTAGCTGTGTGTACTAACTAAACACTGTTGAAAATTAGTGTAGCTTGTGATGAACACCTTATTTACAAATATTTATTTCAAATTTAATTCTACCAGTTTGATAGAACAGAGTAACATAATCGAGCATTACAACAGGATATTTTTGTTCGGAAAACTTTAGGCAAAAGCTACATATTATATACTTATGTCACTGGTTAAAAAGTATTGGTTTTGTATGCATTATTAAACGTTTGCCACCAATATCAACTGACTCTATGACAATTTTTTAGTAACTGCTAATTATTTTTATATGCAATTTAAATATTCTCTTATAATTCTTCCAATCCCATGTTTTACAATTAGTGTTGTAGGTTTACTTATGCATAGTAATATTTTATTACTATTTCTACAGTTATGTAGTTATAATGTATGAAACAATGGTGTATAAAAGTAGAGTTGATTTACGTCATATTTTATGCAAAATATTATAAATTCTCAGGTTTCTGCTATGCATCTGTTGAAGTTGTGCTTTGTTCTTTACTGCTTTCACTGTCATCACTACTTTCCATCTCAGCCATAATTTTCTCCGCTGAATCAACCACAGCATCTGCGGCAAATTTTCCAAGCACCTAAAAAAATAAAATTGCACACAATATTCTTCATTAAGCTAGAACTTCATTTTGCATTCTTGATATATATCGAGGTTTCTACTATGAATATTTTTTATTAAGTGCAAATTATTTACATCTTCGATTTGTTTGTCTATGCCGGCGTCTTGAGGCATTTCAGCTCCACCAGCCTTCTTCGCTCGCTCTAATATCGTTGCTTGGACTGCTGCTTGGTACAGCGCTCGGCGAATCCGCAATATTATCACATCACCCGTAGCTTTCACAGAATAGTCAGGCATGAAGTTGGTATCACCAGCTAACAAAAATGAATGAATCAATCAATCAAAACAAAGAATGATTTGTATATAACGTTTTCCCATTCGACTTTTCCCTAAATTTTCAAAAACGTCTTATCTTCTTACTTAGCATTAAGGCTGGAACAGCAAAGTAAGTGAATGGTCCAGCCTCATAGTGCAGACCTTCTTTGCCAACTGTAACTTCCACTCTACCTTCAAGTATTAGAGTGAATGAATCGGTGGGTTTTCCCTAATTAAAGCAATAAAAGAAAATTCCCAATTTCCGCAAAATCTTTGCAATAAAATGAATTGAATATTTAAAAACTTAATATTATTAACACCATCTCACCATTTCATATAAGAAACAAGGCTTAAGATCCTTGGTACCCCGGATCTTGAACAAAACGTTCTTTTTCAGGATCCTGTGAAGAACTCCTTCAGAAATATAAGTAGTTTTGAAAGGTTCGACTCCTAAAAAATCAATCGCATGATTTACGATGATGATGACAATGTCAAAAAATACAAAATGTTTTTATCTTTGTTCTAATCTAATTTCATACTTACCTGTACTCAAATATTGAAAAGCAGCAAGTGCCAGTTGCGGAGAAATGTAAATAGTTTTCTGACTATTTCTAATCTCGACGAATTTGGAAAAGTCTTTGTTATGATTTTGCTTAGCACGCTTTTTACTCCGGTTGTCCATCCACACATCCGTTTCATCAACGATCTCGGCTTGAATTAGTTCCTCAATTACATCCTCCAGTGTAACTAAACCGGTAGTTTCACAAAATGGATCCCGTTCGCTACTAGCCGTATTGATCTTTTGAACAAATGCCATGTGTCCTCTTTGAGCTAGGAAATTAATCATTAGTCACGCTTACATTTTAAATATACACATTAAGTATTTTTTTTCTAAAATGCTTTCTTTGTAATTAAAACATACATTCTTTAAATTCCTTAAACACCACATCCAATGTTGTATCAGAAAATACGTAGAAACAAGGATTGTTGTAAAACTGAGCTAAAGTTTTCAATGGTATCTTATCGTCAGGGTCCACAAAAACTAAATCCTTTGTAAATAAAATTGTGACAATGTTCCTTCTTTCATGTTCGTAAATAGGAATTCTTGAGTAGCCTGATGAAAAAAAATGATAATAATTTTTAGTAGAAAAACTAAATACCAATAGAATAGTCATGTAGTAAAAATGAATGATTTGAATTAAAAATGGGATTTTACCCTGTTTTCTTATCTCGTTCAACATTTCAAAATCCAGCAATCCTTCCAGCGGTAGCATAAAAATGTCTTCTAGTCTTGTCATGATGTCCTCGACTGTCTTCTTTTTCAATTCTAACGCACCAGAAATAATGTTGACTTCATCCGCCTCCAAGTCATTGTGTTCAATTGTAATCTAGTTCAGAAGAACGTAGAAGCTTTAAATGCAATGTGCAAATATTGGAATATGCTTTTCATAATACAAAACCAACGTCTCATCATACCTTGATTAGTTCTTTAAGTTTCTCTCGATTATAAACTATTCCTATTTCTTCCCCAAGAAGCTTATCTAATATCACACTAATTACGTATGAAATAGGAAACGTTAAAATCATGATCAGTCTGGTAATCAAAATGGTTTTCGCCCCGATGGCCAACCCATGACGAGAGCAAAATGCCTGAGGTACAATTTCCCCAAAGACCACAATTCCAATCGTTGAAAGTGTGATAGCAAGAATACCGGATGTTAGTTCATCCAATAAAATGGTTAATGATGAATTAATCAACACATTTCCAAGGACCAAGCTGCAAAGTAAGTAGTTTCCTTGTGTGCGTAGAGGAAGTATAGTTTTTGCATACATTCGTTCTTTCTCTGAGCCCGTGTTTGCCAAAATTTTCAGATCCGTTCGGTCTAAAGCGAGTAGACCAAGTGTTAAGCCAGCAAATAAACCAGATAACATTAGAAGGAAGACAATGAACACCATGTTTAGCCAAAGGGGTAAAAGCCGGTCGTATACTTTTATCGTTATCCAGGGATCCGAGCCTTGGTGAACCCATGGCATATCTGTAAGGATAATAATTTATTGCTTTATTCATTTGAAATACATTTAATTATTGATATTTAATTTATACATGGGAATCTGCATCAAACCTGTATTATTTTCGCGAATGCATAGGAAAAAGAATTCTTCTGACTGTTCAATTGACAAATACACTTCTATAATCGCTGATGCACCATTTGGGCCAATGTGAGAAACCTAAAATTGCAAATAAAATATGTCATGTTCCATTCAATTATTCCACTAATTTTATTTCTTGGTCATCTCATTGTCAGCGATCCACAAAATTGTACTATAATTAGTAAAAGTGTGTAAAATGTAATATTATTTATTTGTTTTTTACAGCGTATGCCTCTGTAGCATCAGTTTCCTCACAATCTGCCCCTCTACTCCTCACATCTCTAACGAATCGCACAATCGTCTGGTTTGTGAAATGCTGACCAAACAAACGGACTGGTACAGTATTATCTGCTAAAATGGCGGAGACCCCATTTTGCTCGTAATTCACTCCTTTATCGACAGCCTTCAAGGAAGATACGCAAAAACAAGCCAAACATTTAACTTTATGTTCATTTTTTCATTTCTTGTCATCGCATTTTAGGTACAGCAATAATATACGATGGACCATGCTCAAACCAAGTATATAAAATATAAAATCTTGTTTTCATGATTTACGTATAGACGTTCAAGGACTTCTCGCACATGAAATGAATTATTACCTCTATTCGCAAGCCAATGACAAATGTTGACGTATTTGTCACCTTTGGCACGACTGGTATATCAATCTGAAATTCGGGTGAAATCTCTTTTCCAGTGACATTGTCGGCTGAAATTAAAACATTGGCAATGAATTCATTAAACCATTTAGCATATCAAATATATTTTTCCACGCAGCACATATTTTCTCTACTTTCTCACCGTTTCCATGAACACTACTTCCGTGATGCTTATGATGGTGTCCTCCGCTCGTATCAAAATGATTGGTTGTGCCATCATGCAATCTTACGAATTTGACTGACTCAGGCGACTGATCTATTTCATCATTATCGTCAGCGTCACCAAAGAAAGAGTGACTGACATCAGTGCTTGTTTCCGGCAATGTCACATAAACTTCCGTCTCCGCGTGTAGGCTGCGTATGCTATTACTGTAATTTCTTTCCCCGTGAAGACCACCACTTAGCAAGTGATGTGAAAGTAGTGGTGGAATCACACTAGCATCGATTAAATGCAGGGCAATGCACAATAAAACCAATGGGCTCATATTATAAACTAGCAAAACTTGAGAAACTACTCAAATACCACTAAAGTACATTAAATATATAAACTACTTTCACAAATTTTTCTTTACAACACGCTAATATTTTATAATATTTAAAATCCTAATGATCACACACTGCTCACTAGCACTCCAACACCGGTAAAGACCACACAGCACTTTAAAATATCAAGTCCAATTCATCCTTAACATACTTTTTACACTGGACTTAACCAACCTGACTACTTGACAATACGAAGAAAACCGAGTTCGGGTTAAACTAAACTGCTTAATTAAAACCGGTATTAAATACACTTATCAAACCAAAAACGATATCAAAAAATAAATGCAAGTATATTTTTTGGAATCATATTACTCACGATTAATTTTACAAAACCTTTCACTCCACTTGTACTATGCATAGTAATAGTAAATGATTTACTTTAAATTGTACACATTTAAACACACCTCATACTTTCATTGGTTGTGTGGGAGTATGGATGCTGCTTACTTTACTCGCACGAACGAACGTGTGTATCTTTGTTGTTTTTTTCTCTCTTCTGATAAAAATAGGCGTGTGTCGTGCGTAACAACACAACAAGATGCACAGGTTGTGTGAGGGTGAAAGGGCAAGTAAACTTGATTAACTTCCTCCTTTTTCTTTTAACAGTGTTGAAACTTCTAGCATAATTATCTAGATTACGGATGTTTTTGCCATTAAACTTAATTATTTCATTATTTCTGAGAAAGAGCTTGGAAAAGAGAGAGAGACAAGCTTTTTGATTGTCTGGAGACTGACTAGAGTGTTCTGTAAAAAACCAGAATTTGTTTTCTGTCGCGAGTATAACAATTTTCTCCAGGAAAAAATTACATAAGTACGTATTGGTTGGATCTCTAGCATTAACCGTGTTACGCCGTTGCAATCACAATCTCAAATACTAGTAAATATTTATGATGTACAAAATTGTAAAGTGAGTTACTACAACTTGTCGAGTTTAGAGTTCATGGTGAATGCTCCTACGCAGCTAATTACTTTTTTTCATTAAATAATTCAAAGATGACAAATTGTTCTTGACGGTGATAATGATGACGACGACGATGATGATGACTACTGAGCGACAAAACAACTGAATGCTTGTTTATCTCATCTCTTTTAATATTTTTTTAGTAGAGAAAATTTTGTGTAGCAATTCATTTAGTTTAGTTTAGTATGCAGAAGAGGAGAGCTGCAAGTTTAATGGAAAAACATTTTTTTTTGTGTGTATTTTTGTAACTCATTTTTGTGCATATGTATTTGAGTAAAGTGACATTCTTACAAAAGAAGATGATGAGAGGATGAGGACGATGCAAATAGGATATCTATTTAATATGGATGATACCGAAGAAAGAAAGACGATAATGATACAGACATCGTCAAGTCAGAGGAGGATGGATGAAGGCTTCAAAATAAATATATGTCAAGCATGTTCGTAGTTTTCCATTGAGGTTCCGTGTGGTCATTCACGAACGATATTGTGATGTGATGAAATGGATGGATATAGATGATGAGTTGAAGAGTCTTTCCTTAATTTCTTGTGAGAGCACACAGGTTGGCAAAAGGAGCTTCTTCTTCAATTTCCATGTTTGTGTGACACATTGCATAGATATATAATCACAATCACGCACACTGTAGCTAAATATACAGACAAACTTAATTATTTTTCTGATCGGCACAACTTGAGTAATAGGGATAACATAACGTGCTCAATATTTTTAGGATTTAAGCAAAACAAGTAATTTGTTCTGTTTAGGTAGGAGTTCTTCAGTTGAATGATGATACACTCTATTTGCTGCTACGATAAACGATGAAGACGAAGACACATTGAAAATTTTAAAGTGTATCAGAGCACACAAATCACATTATCACTCTCTAAGATAAATTATGATTATGAACTTTAAACATCGTACATGAAGTAGGTATGTATGTTTTTGTGCTTAACAGTCCATCCAAAACATTATAAACTTTTGGATATAAGTTGACAAATGAAAAGGAAGAAAGGCTCTCACGCAAAATACATTTGTAGAATTATTTGACTTACAAATTCAAAGTTGTAGTCAATAGGACAATCAGTAGTATTGATAGATTTAGAGGGACAGATTCAAATGGGTTTCTAGTTTCTAGTAAATATGTATGTTATCATTGCCTTCTTCACGATGGATTCATCATCAGTTAAATACTTTTGTCAATTTTTGTTGAGGGTATATATAGCCAAACTGATTTTACAATGGCAGTTAAGGAACAGTTCTCATTGTATAGCAAGTATCATTAGTAACGTAACGACAAGTGCATAAACGATTCTAAAAGTCTAAAAAAAGATTTAGAAATTTTAAGAATGAGATTTTCAAACTTCTATAAAAAATTATTTGTTGTAGAATAAAGTAAAATGTGACTGTTCCATAATGCCCCTGTAACTTTTTATTGTGACTTATTTTTAGTTAGCTGCAGTAGAGGTCAACTTTATTAAATGAGGTGGTCGAAAACTTACAATTAGCCGGCGGTTGTAAGATGGACAGACGAATTCGTCTGAAACTTGTATTATTAAAATAATACTACTGCTACTTTTTAATTTATGTAAATAAATAATCTTAGGTTGCAATTTGTAACAAGTAATAGCAAAAATATTGGTTGGTTAACTACGTGTGAAGCTGTTAGATTCTTTTGGGAATATTAGAGTTTAGTAATACCCTGAAACGTAACTTGTTCTATGGAAATCAATAATCACTTATCTATTTTGTCTGCAGTCTTCGTCATCAAAATAAACCGATCATTTGCATGATGACGTGCAGGGTTCACTTTCATGTTTTGCACGTTTAATGGTTAACTATAAATAGCCAAGTTTGGACGCATCATACAGGTAATTTGAATTGAGTAGTTTTATTTTCAATGTTTGAAATTCAAGAAATGACGAAGATAACTATGAAACAAGACACCCAAAGAAATACCAGTGTATTTAATGATTGGAAAGTAGAAAAGTATGAATGAGGAGACAAAATGACTGTTAACAAGATGACGACATACACATTACACATGTACTTATACCATGAGCAAGTTACATTTTAAATTTTAAAGATTACCATTTTCTTGCTCAACTTTAATACTTCTCTTGGTTTGAAAGCAATTATCTCGTTTTTTCACAACTATTAATCACGGATCACGGAGTAAATGAATATTTTTAATTATCTTTTCGAGGAAAGTTGACACCATACCAATAAGATGTAAAAGAGTGTTGAGGATGATTTTTTTCTTCAAATTTTTAAGTTGATTGGAGAACAGCATGTACTACATGCTTAACAATTGGAAAGAACACGGCCAGTGTTCTACAGACAACTGAAATATGTAGCTGAAGACAATTTTCCAATCATTAAATGAAGTTGAGTTGGTACATGAAAATAGTAAAATCTTTTTGCAGCAAGGGTGTCCCAAAGTTTACGGCTAAAATTATATGCAAGATTTATTTATGCAAATCATTGTTTGAATACACTGTCAGTTAATTGCATTGGCGTGTTCTGGAGTGTGGACAACCCAGACTTTTATTTTGCAAAAATACACATTAAAATCATATTAAATCTATTCATCCGTGGCTATCCCAAATCGTCTACCTGTTCTCGTTTAACAATAAATGAACCCTGTGCTCTTTTGTCGTTAGGAGTTACTGGCGTTAGTATGGTTTACTTGGGAATTTTTTAAACATAGATTATTAGTTGTCTGTAGTCTTACAGCAGAACATATTGAAATAGTAAAACATAACTAGAAGGAATAGCTTGGGTTAGAACATCATGTCATTTATTTGAGAAAAAAAATGGATGATTTTTACTCATTATTGCTATAAAACTTTATTTTTAAAATATGTAACCAGATCGCAAATCGAATATATCCTACTATAATTGCCTGAGCAGCGTATGGAATATTTTCACAGCAGGAAAAATGAGTTCATTCATAAGCAAAAGTAAGCTCTTTGACTCACTAGCTGAGTCAGTTCCACTTTATGCCAGTCATTTATGGGGTCTTCGATATACTGACGAAATCGAAACTGTACAAAATAAATTTATGCACAGAGCACTCGGTGTGAGTAGGCTAGTACCTAATTACGTTTTAAGACTTGAAACAGGTCGGCCTCGCATTCTATTCAAAATAATAAAGCAATGTTTGAGTTACTGGTCAAAAATTCTGCGCATGGATGAAAGTAGATACACAAAAAAATGCTTCGATGCACTTTTTATGAATAGTAATGTCAATGGTGTAAATCCAACATACAATTGGGTCTGTCAGGTTAAAGCTATTCTTAACGATTTTGGTTGTGCTTCATTGCTGAACGAAAGAATGCCAAACAAATTCTTAGAAGAAGCACAAGTGTGCCTTGTCTCAATACTAGACCAGCTAAGAACAAGAGATATTGTAAAAGTAAAAAATTCAGAGAGATATAGTTATTATCAGGGGCTTATTAACGAAATGCCACTGCCAGCAAAATACTTGAGTTTTGATCTGAATCACGACAAAATTATTTTACTTGCTCAAGCAAGATTAAATATTAACTACATTTATTTTGAAAATTATAAACACGAGTTAATGGTTGATGATAACTGCCCCCTATGCAATGATGTAGAAAAAGAAGATATGTGTCACTTTTTGTCAAAATGTGTATACAACAAAGGTTACGCACGAGGTCTTATTCACGAAAACAAAATTAAAGCTGACAATAGTGGAAATTACTGGCCTTCATTAATAAAATGCGAGTCTAAAGAAACTTCAATTAAAACATTTCACTTCATCGTTAGCTGTCTGAAAGCAAGGAAATTTGCTCTTGCTGCTGATAATTCTGACTAAAATTAAGTCATTCCTCACATAGCCAAAATTAAATTAAGTCATTATCAACATATCCAAAGAGTAATACCAAGGAAATTTAAGCTAAATCATTGTACCATGTTTAAGGTAAAGAATTACTTTTAATGTTAATACTTTTATTACTATTATAGTTATAAGATAAGAAATAAGTTTAATTTCCCAGTGTTTTTTCTAAATGTGACTGGTGAAAAGTTGTTAATATTTGGTAAATTTGTACATATTTA
>JAQIWN010001705.1:0-19047 GCA_034699025.1 Entomobrya cf. arborea Gr-Col-00668
GAAGTGCTACAAGAAGTGAACAGCAACACACTTTTAATTAATCTGCACACTGGAATAGCTTGTTTACATCATAAGTAGACAAACGTTGAGTCACGAGTGCACGGACTGAATTAAGTGAAGTTTTGAAAAGTTTCCAAGTTAACGAAAAAGCTGGCATTTGAGAGTGGGGATTTGGAAGTCGAAATTCCAGACGTGTAAGTTTGTGTTGCATTTGTTCATAATAATAATTAAATCTTCAAAACCATTTGATTGAAGCTTCCGATGATAGTTCGAAAGTGGTTTGGGAATATCAAAATTGCTGAGCAACAAATATCTTTGAAGGACTTTTGAACACGCAGCATCGAAGTAGAGGAATAAATTATTATTTCTGCATCTGGTTTTGGTCACTCAGTACAAGTTGCTAACATGCATTCTACTAATCTCTAAGTTAACAAGAAGCTGGACCTAACAATTGACGTAATTCTTTCCACAGCAAAGATCACCGTTGTGTACATTACAATTTATAACAACCAATCTTGTGTGAACCTTACGATACGATGAAATGAAACTGGCATCGTAACACGCATTCAACATTACATACGTAGAGGACAAAATGAAAAAATGAGTCAGGAGTCAGCATAAAAGCTGTTTTGCACTTTTGCAGTGATATGTAATGTAGGCAATGAGGCATGTAGTATTAGTTGATTTCCTGTCTTCAATCTCTATACTCAAAATGTTTTAGCTTTGCTCTTAGATTCATTTAATTTCGATTCTTGTCGGATGTTCTATATCTTTCTCAGGAGAAAATTATTTCTTGTACTTGTGTCTTGCATGCCGGTAATATATGTGTCAGTAGGTCTAATACACGTAGCATATAACATGGATATTTCGAGAATTTTTTTAGCGATATTATTTATTAAAAAAGAAATACCATGCTAAGCCTGTAAAATAGTTTCATGTATGAATGCGAATGTTAGAATATATTGGACATTTTCGTGAATAGTTTGGTACGTACAGCAAGTATTCTAATTTGTCTGTAAAATAATATGCTGCATATTATTGGGAATGAAATATTTAGATAAACTCTGTTATATAAATCGTTATTACACCTTAGCTTAACTTTTAGCTAGGGGTTAACATAAGCTACTTGATAATTACCTTGCTCCAGTTTGTTCCGGGTAAATGAAGTACGTTGATGGGATTTGCATAGGAGTGATAGAATGGGGCAACATGAGATTTAGGTCTGTAAAAGTAAATGATATTATGATTTTATGGTTCTATTTTCCTTACTGCAATGATCACAACTCGACTACTCACTGAGTTGTTTATCTTATCTCTTTAATTAGCAAGAAAGAATGTAAAAATAATCCTCAGCCTCAAAAACTAATAAAACATTCCTAATCTACAGTACACAGCTTCCAGCTTTTTATCGCATCAATATGGCAGGCTAGCTTTAGCTTAGCATAAAATTGTGCAAGAACAAAATATGCAGATTTATATTTTTGTGTTTTATCTCTCCACTTGACTTTTGGTCTGTCATTGTGTTGCTAGAAGAGAGAGATAACCTAGAAAAAACTGAAAGCGAGAATAAAGTAACAACACGATAACGTTTTCGAAATTTGGAAGAAGGAAAATTAAATTATTTAAATCGACACATTTTTGAGTATGTAAATAATGTCGACAACCGACTAAAACGTAACTTTGTGTGTTCGTGTCCAGTTCGCAACATGAGTCAAAAAGTCTCACTGACTGAAAGTAGGTATAACAAACGGTTGCATAGATTCTTGATATCAAAGCATCAAACATTTAAAATCGAGCATATCGTGTACTATAAAACTGGAATATTTACCAGTCGGGTGTAGAGAGTCCTTCAAGTACCAGCCAAAAAAGTTCCCTTAAGTAATAAATGTTCTACATATATTGTCGCTGCTGAATATATTCTACTCCATTAAGTCCGAGTGATTTCCATGATTATGTGCATAAGTGGTTAGATGTGAAATGTGAAAAATATTTATAATTTAAAGAAGTAAATATATATTTTTTCTTTCTGCAGAATTTGCACAGTTTGAGTGTGATATGCTTCAATAGTTTGTCAAGCACACTTTCAACTTTAAAGTGACATCAAGACTGTTCTACAAGTAAAAAATCTGTTCAGAAACTTGCATTTAGTAAAATAAAATGGAGAAATCTATGAAAAAAGTTGCCAACGGAGTGTCGAAGAATTCATGTAATAAAAACCGTCTGGTAAGTATTTTTATAAATTAAAAGTTTATATTCCAAATGACTTTATACCATACCGTAAAACATAAATGAAACAGGTATGATATTATGTTATTGTAACGGAAACCATCTAGAGAACCTTGTGAAGTACCTTATCTTAATGTGTTATGTAAGCATATTTTCTGATTTTTCCCAGAGAATACAAGGAGTTGCAGTACTGGAGAGAGAAAATGAAACGAACATCACAGCCTCTTATGATTACACTACCCTATGCCCCAATGATTTTTTCGAAGAGGATGTGAAGGGCCTCCAGTCTTTTGAATTGAACAAAGTGAGTACGATTTACAGTTTATATCGAAATCATGATGCTTTGTTTATATACCATTATGTTAATGCAATACGATTTGCTGAAATGTATTTAATGAAGATTCCATGCAAATTTCCTCAATGAATAGTAGAATTGATAATATAACGAGGACAAATTGTAATGACTTTTCCAGATTGCGATGGGTATGACAATTTACAAGAAGGAAGACAATTCGTTAAAAATTAAAAATGGATTTCCACACCATGAAAATGGGAAAAATGGCATTAATGGCACCTCACTCGCGCTGCAGCATTACAGAGACACAAATCCAACTTTGACGGATGTCATTTGGTCACGGATGGACATCGCTAATCCCACTTCGAATCGTAATGCATACGTTATAAAGCAGTATTACAACTCCAAAAATCCAAGATATCGACCTTCACACGCCGACAAGTGCAACACATTTCTCTGTGGCTTCATTAGCTGCTGCATAATTATGGCTATGGGATGCGCAGTTGCCTTACTCTCAGATAGACTTCTTCAAGTGTAAGCTTTTCTTGCAGACTTTCAGAAATTATTTTTCTAATCATGTTCCTCTAAGATTATCATGCAAAAACTATAACCAGAGTTAAGTAAATAGTTTTTCATGTTCTGTCTAAAGTATTAAGTTACATCGCACATTAAATTACACGCAGTTCGCAGCTAATTAAAACTTACTAATGTTTTAAAAATATTTAATAAGAAATATGATTGAGATATGAGTTGGTTGGAATTCATGAATATAAAAATGCAAGAAGCATAATTGTTGGAATAAATACATAATTACCTGTTAATATTGTTACAAAATCAATACTAAACTCTCTTTATTTGTCACTTCTTTCCAAAACTTGCGATGGAATGTAAAGAAAAAGAATACAAACACAAATAGCAATTTACATATATACAACATAACGAAGAAAAAAACTTACAAAAGTTCATCAATATAAAAATCAACAAAACTAAAGTCGACACTTTTTCCCACAAATGTGCCAGTACAGTAAATGAAAATATAAAGAACTAGTCATTTCATTCAAAGGGCTATTCTTCTAAAAAGCTAAGAAAGTGAGAAGGCAAACTGTCTAGTTCTAATTAAGGGTTTACCATGTTTTGACCAAAAATAAATCGTTGCCTTTCAAACTGATCTGTGATTCTAATGACTATTTACTTCCATGGTGGTTTAATTTGTGACGACTGATACTGATCTGGTGAAACATCAATTTTCCCCTTGGAAGATTTTCGTGTGTCTGATCTACAGCCACTTTGACACACTTGGCTATTTTCAGAATCATTACAACAAGGATTTCTTTCAGTGTCACTGTTACTAGCATTAGAACATTCAACTTCATTTTTATTCACACCATCACGTGCATTATTAACTCCAACACTAACAGACACAACAGAGGAGGCAGAGCTTCCTCCAGTTTTACCTCCACCACCTCCATCGTTCAGTTTTTCGGAATAACTTTTAAGCAAATCTTGAATACATTTTAGTAGTGCCGGATCGGCTATAGTATCAGAAAACTTTCCACTTGACAATAAGCTACTTATTTGTTCTTTCTCGGGCTTAACAGGAGCTTCTAAAATGTGAGATATAACATTTTTGAAATCTAAGTTGTCAAGAGTGTTACCGCTAAGTACTGATTTTTCACCACAAACCTTTTCTAAAATTGGCTTTGATCTTTCATCTTTAACAGAAGCTTGACTTCCTGAGTTTTTAATCTTTCTTCGGAAATCTCCACTATCATTTACTTCTGCAGCGGCATGTTGTCCTGTTGAACGAGAGTCGATCGGAGTAGACGTTTTGTAACGCATAAACGCATTTTTAGACTCGTAAGGCATATCATTATGCTGTCCAATGGCTTGTTCTTTAGTTAAAGACTCCATTTGTTGATGTTGGGCTGAAACAACTGATGGCAACTGGTCCAAAGAGAATCTTGTTATAGGAGTACCTGTACCATTTCCCTTGTACAAATTTTCATTACCATCTTGAAAACCGTGAGACTTGAGGGCATCCAATATATCTTTCCTATTCTGAAGAATCCTGCTAGGGTGAACAGTTAAAGAGTTAGCATCAAAACTAGGTGATTCGCCGAGCTGAAGTTGTTTGACAGTCTGTTGAATTTAAACAAATGTACTTAAATGAGTGAACTGAACTGAGCAACGAATTTGAATGGAATTGTTTAAATTACAATTAAACATACCGACGATATTAATAGTTGCCTTTGAAGATTTTCTCGTTTTAGCTTTTCAATCTCTGCTTCGTATTTGCTCTTTAAAGTTTCCAACTCGTTCTGAAACCTGAAATGTAAAAGAAAAACAGTAAGCCACTTTCAAACATATATAAGCAAAAAATATTATAAAAAATCCACCGTTACCTGTCTTTGCATTCTGCAAGCCTTCGCTCAGATTCTACAGACGCTCGCCTAATTTGATCTTTCATGCTCTTCTCTGCTGCGGATGCTTCATCCGTTGCCGTTTTTATAATCTCTTGAACTTTCTTATTATAGTACTCATGAAGTCTCTCAGCTTCAATCCTACATTTACGTTCGGATTCCTCTTGAACACTACGCTTTAACTGGTCCTAAAAAATATGTATAACTGTTTATTGCAAGCCATATTTTTAAAATGGTATCATTACATGCCTAACTTCATTTATTGTTAGAGTATTGCTATAACCTTTGAGGATTTCTCGATCTCCAGTTCGGTCCTTAAGTTGGCCACTAAAGTCTCTAATTCAGCTTTGCGTGTCACAGCCTCCATAAAATTAGAATCTTGTTGCGATTTTGCTTGCAATAGTTCTTGATATTTTTGAATATTTTCAATATCCTTATCCTCCAAAATTTTTAACTGTGATTCCATGTTCTCTAAAGTAAACCTGTCCTCATCAAGTTTGATTTGTGCTTCCCTCAGCGCCCGTAAAGTTGCGTCCCTTTCATTCTAAATTTAAAAATGGAAAAGATTACTATTGAGCACACATAAAATTTTAACTACACATAAATCAATATAAAATAATTTGAAATATAGTTACCCTTAAAACTTCCATGTTCTCTTTTAATTTCACAATTTTCCCTTCCAGTTCATTGTTTGTCTCTTTAAGAAGTATAATGGACTCATCTCGCTCCTTTTGAACATCATTGATTTTTATCTTAAAAGCCTCGGCCATTTCAAGGGTGTCATGAAGCTCCTTTTCATAGTGGGAAATTCTTTCTCGGGAATTTTTGCAGGCAGCAGCTAATATTTTCTGATCCCTCTGTAATTTACTCACAGCCGCTTTGTTATCTGTATCAAATTTAGTCCACTCTTTACAGACTCGATTAAAAGCAACCGTAATTTGGACGAGCATTGCGTTGCGCCGTTTTAACGTCCCCTCTAATACTGCATTTTGTTGTTTTTCAGTCAAGAACTTTTCTTGTAAATTCCTCAACTCTCTTTCGCACTGCTCTCTTTTCACCCTTTCGTTGTGATACTTTTCCGTAAACGTGCCTTCATCGTTTCGCCAATTATCCAGCTTTAAATGTGACAGCGCATCCACCAAATTTCCATCCACCGAATCAACCCCATCAAGAAACCCCACCGCCTCCGGGAGATCATCATCGTCCAAATTGTCAATCAAAGACTCCAGCTCATCAGAAGGAATATCTATTTCTCCTAATATTTCCGCAAGATCCGAAGCAACAGAGGATGTAGGTTGACCTGAACCTGAGATCTCTCCAGACGCCATGGGTGAAGTAACTGTGGAGCCACGATACTTCGAAGCTGCTTTCTTAATTATGCGCCTTTTAGGTGTGGATAGTTTCGTTTTAGGGCAAGCAAGAGGTGAAAGTTTATGTGCAGCTGACATTTCACCAAATTGCTTTCTCCGTTCAATATTTTCTGAAAACATAACGATATATTCCACGTTATAAATTTATTCCTACCATAAAAGGAAGTTTCTATACCATCCATTGCTTGATCAATATGTAATTTTACCTGTTGCTTTCAAATCGCTATCAGTGTCAGTGATGGCACATTGAATCTCTTTATCATTTTCTTGCTTTGGACTATTTCTAACTCCATCAAGCAAACGTTTATCTGGACTAGGCTGCATACGTTGTGACTGGAACAAATTTGGATCATCCTGACTTTTACTACGGCCAGCAGTAGTACTACCCAACGGTTTGATTGGAGAATACGTGTCGGCTTCTCCAAAACCAAATGAGAATCCCGTTGAGGTTGTTGAGGTACCGGTACTTTCATTCAAGGCACTGCCCGTGTTTTCCTTCCCACTCAACTCATTGCTTCTACCTGTAGTCCATGCAACTTTCCTCTCAACCAAAGGTTCTTTCACTTCATCCGAACTGAGACTTCGCAAACCAAATCCTAGGTCAGGTATGGTTCCAATTGTTCCCCCACAAATATTTCCACCATTCGGTAACAGCTTTCTCTTAATAGACTTTCCACACTTTCCTTTCCCAAACTCATTAGGAATAGGTGTTCCATCCAAAAAATCAAAGTCAACTTTCACTTTTTCACTACCAGTTTTCTTTTCGTTGTCTTCCTTTGCCTTCTCATTTTTCTTAATGGATGATTCCAAGTTTGCCTTCTCTGTACTATCTGAATTATCTTCAGGGCTTTCATTCCCATCAGGAAATGCATACATTTTCCGTACCTCTTCAGTAATTTGTTCGTCAGTCAAGTCCCTACATTTCCTAGGATTAGTTGGGGGCTTGTAACCACCCGGGGTACGGAAGTTTGGAGCTCGTACAAAAATTTGTTCACCCTGTTCATTACGCCTTGGCTCATACAACGAAACTTTTGGGGACGGAGATGGAAGCAAATCACAAAGTGACATTCCCTCCGCAAAGTTCTTCAAATCATTTAAATTAAGGTTAAGAACACCATAAGAAATGTGTGATGAATTGTAGTCAATAATGCGTTGAGCTTCCGGGTTATTTTTGTTTGCCAGCAAAAGTTGTCTCGTTAATTCATTTTGTATTTCCTTCGGAACATTCTTCCTGTCTCTTTTCACCAAGGATGACTTCAGTTTATGATGATGGCCTACTGATTTCTTATCATTTAAAATTTTGCGACAATTCATGTCGCATCCACCTTTATCATGACAAGTTTTCTCAGACATACGACCTTTTGATGTTGACGGGACCACTGAATTGCTTTCAACAGTTGTCGTACTATGATCGCTGGAAGAACAGTCGGCACTGTCCCCACTGGAGCCTCCTTCTTTCACATTAGTACTGTTGTTATTCAAACTGTTTGATTTATCGTTTTCCAAAAGTTGGGACACATCCGGGAGTACCAGCTCCCCGTCAGAGTTAAAGTAATCGCTGACATTAATACTTGTATTTGTGTCCTTGTCGTCACTGTTGTTACTTTCATTAAGTTTGGAATCATTATTTGCACTGATGGACACAGCTGTAGGGGGATTGCTGGATTTTTTAATTGTTGATCCACTTGACGTGTCTCCAGAATTAGAATCCATTTGACTAGAAATTCCATCCATCGTTTTGCTTAAAAGATTATGAAGACCCCCTCCAGGATCACACGTTAAAAGAGCGTCTGTATCATCGGTGTCGGACATTTGAAAACTAACCCTCACACACAGCTGTAAAGTACAACTACTGTCAACTGTAGATTACGTAATGTAGATGTTAACTTTTACGTAACACTGATAACGAAACACAAAAAGAAGCTAAAAAGTACTTGATTAAGTTAAAATTAATTTACGTAAAGTTTGACATACGATACGATCACTACTGACTGTAGATTTCTAAAAATATTAATCAAGGTAATCCTCCAACATACTTAAAAACACTACTGACAGTAACAAGTGATACTACGACTCAATATTCAATCATGCTTTAACTAAACTGTGAACATTTTAATACTTTAATTGGTGTAGTGCATGACATCAACTGGAATTGCGCTGTTGAATTCAATACGTTTTGTTGATTGTTTTGTTTAGTTTGATGTTCAACTGCTGTTTGCTGCGCAAACTGAATTCAACATTGAACTGAATGTATGATGCGTGTGAAAAAATATACAGACACACCACACATGCATGACAGGTATGTGTATTATGTTATTATGTATCGTGTATGCTAAAAATGCTAAAATGTATCATGTACTTTGTTAGTACAAAAGTACAATAGTGTATATGTGTTATTGTTATTATGTGTTTGGCTTTTTTAGTGAATGAGAATGATGCGATACCTTCCAGTTCCAATTCCAATCCAAGTGGCTTTTTGACAGGACTCCCACGCATCGTTGTATGCATCATTTAGTTCATGATTTTATGTTGCAGTTAGTTAACTAAATGGGAAATGGTATATATTACATCAACATTACATGTATGTCGTATGTCACACAAGACAGGGCAACATCAATCGACAAAACAAACAGAAAACCCAATAGCTTTGGGATACTTGAAGTAAGTGGGGTGCATTTGTACTTAGCCAGTAAAGTTTCATTCATAAGCCATCAATAAAGACAGGCAGAAAAAAAATCAAACTTTCGATTCCAGCTAATGTCTAACTAACTACCTTTTGTAGTTTTATGTATTCTATTCATGACATAACTACCCGAAATTTGTGTTTATGTCCAATTTTTAAATGATCATGAATCATGATGACATTTACCCGGTGACAGACATTATAAGTACGTATGTATGTATGCATTGTGGGGCAGATATCTTGGATTATAATTAAGTAAGTACCTTTTGAAAATGATATTTTTTCAATATTCCAAAAAACGAGTTGTTTAGTACCTAATTTTTACCTAATTTAGTACTAAATTTTAACTTTTGAAAGTTTATCAGAATTTTCGTTTCTACTTTCAAAGTTGCATGAAGCAGGAGTAGAAAAGCGGATAAACTATCATGGGTGCTATATGAAAAATAGTTTTATTACGCTATGTGAATGTGAATTACATTTTCCCAGAGAGTCATATCATGAGTTTATACTTGTCAGTGCACTGTAGTGCCAATCGTCAAAATTACAATGCTTAAAAAATACAATATTGTATTTGAAAGTTTTTTTTATTGATGATACAATTAACAATAGTAGATGGCAGATGGGCAAAAAGCTTACAATGAAAATAAATTTTTTTTTCTTGAGATTTCACACTTTACTTATATATTACAACTTACAATAAAATAATAGCACACAAAATTAAAGCAAAAATGACTAAAAATAGTAATAATTTTATGGTTAGATTTCGCTTGTGTATTAAATCGTCGTATTTTAAAAAGTATTTGATTATTTTGGATTGAGTATTATTGCACTCATAAATTTTAAAGGAGAATTCTCATCCAAAACTAGTATTCAAGACTGAAAACAATTACTTTAACAGCAGTATACATACATTATTCTGATTCTCCTCAAACCAATGAAAAAAATTTCCTTTCTGTCCACTTTCTGAGATATAGTTGGTATATTCATTTTGGGTTGATGAAGTGCGTTTATGTCTTGGCTTAAATGAGATTTCAAAAGTAACAGTAAAATTGATATCCATATCTCAATCATTATGGCCATCCTCCAATGTCAGGGGAAGCGGTCCTAAATTTATAAATTATGAGAAGGAAAGTCATAATAAGGAACTTAACCAGAGATATCAACGAATGATTAATTAAAACATAAAACGAAACATTAATTAGATAAATTAAATTAAGTTTAGGTGTTATGAGTTATAAATTCCACCAACTGTTCACTTAAACTTGGACGAATATAATAAACCGTTGCATTACATATTACATTTTTCTTGTAAAATAGTTAACTTGTCAAAGTAAATGAGTTTTTAGATAATATTATGTGTTTAAGTCCCAACATAACATAAATCAATCACAGAATCAGTATTATTTCTGATATAATTTCATTATCTCAATTTACCCCTGTTAACACATGTACATAATTTAATTAAGCTGCCGCACACCACCTTTATACTCAATAATTTTAAATAATTCTTTGTTACAAACACCACATGTCAACACCCAACTCTTCATTAAATAACACTTTTTAAAACTATAAATATTTGGTTTACATAATTTTTGTATCAAAAGCAAACAATTTGTTTGTAGTCACATATTTTATTCTTGTCATAAGGCATTAGTGTGCATGCGGCCAAATAATTAGCTGTAAGCAAAAGTAGTAGATTAGGCACTATATTGCAATCAGTTCTTCTCAGACGTAAAAGTTGAGATTCAGAATTTAGTTAATCAAGATAAACTTATTGCAAAAATTCACGAAACACGAGTGTTCATATAAATATTCAAAAGTTTTTATACCTTATATCGCGCGACAACGTAGTAAAAATTTAAGTCACCAACTCTCGCGTTAATATGAATTGTAACTCAATGACATATGAAAAAATTATGACCACTTGTCTCTCTAAAAATTGGTTACTTATTAGTTATTGCTTTCACTCTCACGATAATGGACGTTTAAAAAATATATTTGCAGTATCGGATTTTATTAGCTAGAGATCTACAAAATCAAGGATGGTCTGCAATGTTATTGAACCCTGAACCTAACAATGCTTTCCAACATGGAACCCTACATAGAGATATTTCATTTGACGATTTTCGTTTATCGACTAGATTGAGTATTTAAAAAAAGTTTTATTGAAAATGTACAAGCAAAATAGCTGAAGATAGAAAGTAATTCGGAGTAGCTACCTAAAATAATGGTCGATCGTAAAATCGCTACTTTAACGATCTTTTTAATTACTAATTAGACATTCGACATGTAAGTTTTTTAACTGTATAATACCTATATGTTTTATGTCATGGCCTATGATAAATTTAAAGCAGCGATAATGTACATTTATAAGTTTATCATGTATATGCCCTATCCTATCGATGCGCTACGATTGAAAAACAGCAAGCAATATACCTACTTATTTGGTTAATTAATTCGGTCGCCAGACTAAATTCATTCCGATAATTTAAATCTCTTGCGTTCAAGTTTCGTTTCAGCCTTGTCCCTGACCCTACCAAACAAACGTGTTAACGATTTATAAAACATGAATACTATTGCTATTGCTGCTGTTATCCTCAGACCTTTTGTCAAAACACCAGCATTTTAACCAAGGTCACAGTGTAGTTTCACGCACAGCCACTGTTCTGGGGGGAATAGAAACTTGTTCAACTAAAACAGGGGTGCAGGAAGGGTATAGGGAAGGGGAATTGGAAAAGAAACTTGAAGCGCTTCTGCGAGGTTGTGGATGAGAAACCTCATCAGTTTTGGGTTGACGAAGAACAGTGCACAAACTACCTGAAGAACATGAATTCGGAAAACGACTTGAAGGGTTACTGGAATTAGAGGATATGCTAACGCTGCCGTTACTATTACTGTTATGATTTTCGAGAGTATTATTGCTTGAGAGAGGTGATGACTTATTTGACGATGACGACCATTTAGCATTAAACGTAGCTGCCCATCGGGATGGACTTGGAATATCTTGTTTAGTTGAAATTTTCTGAAAGAAATTTATTCGTGCTGCGGTTAAGGATGCGCCCTTTGAAAATGGGAATTTAGATTTGGAGGATATTGGTGTTGTAGCTGTATTACTTGTTGGAGTGGTTGCTGCACCGTTACAACTAGCACTGCTGGTGAAAATTTTGCTACCATTTACGTTGTTTTCTGCACCTTTGGATATTAAGGTGTTGGGTCGGGATGGGGGCTGAGGCTTGTGGTTATCAACTGGGGAAGGCTTCTGCTGTTGCTGTGTGGTAACTCTTTGGCACGACTGGTTATTCAAGCAGAGAGCACCCATTGGGGGCAAGGAATTGTTGGTCTCAATCGAACTGAAGAAATTGTCTCTGGCTGTTTTGTTTGGAAACTCTTTGTTTGGTGTAGTAGACGATGGGGACAGAGGTGTAGTTGCAGCACTTGAAAATCTACTACACATGTTTTGAGGATTGCATTTGTATTCTCGTACTGGAATATTAGGCACTGATCCATTTCCATTCGTGACCGAAGGTGCCACCACCATGTTGTCGACAGTATCATCATTTTCAGATTTAAATGCCAAGGAGGCAGAATTAATACAGTATCGTAATCCTGTTGGTTTTGGGCCATCTTTGAAGAGATGGCCTAAATGTGCATTGCAATTTGCGCATGATACTTCAGTCCGTGCGAGGTCAGGCTTTGCGACTAGCAGAAGCAGATTTGCACCAACTGCAAATGTAGCAAATAGTGAAAGTTTAGTTGGTTTACATTTTGGATTAAGTTATTTTAATACAGTATATAAATTATTGGTAATTCTTACTATGAGACAAATCTGCAGTCAGCTTTACTCGCTTTGGGTCAACCACATTGTAAAATGCTGGCCAGCCAGATTTGGAATCAAATTTTGTTTCGGATTGGAATAACTCAGCGTTGCAGACAATGCAATGATACGTTCCAGTTTCCCAATGTTTGTTGTATTTGTTAGAGAAAGGCCTGTTTGAAGTTAAAGAAATATAAATTAACATGCAAACAACCAAGGGCATAGTGAGACAGAAAACATTTCTCTCTTTCACGTTACCTTTCCGTTTCCCGTTGTTGAGTTACACGAAACTCTAAAGGTGTTAAGGCAGCTTTCCTCGCATGTAAATCGTTTCCATTTTCCACAGAGGCGTTTCCATTTCTGTTTTGCTTATTCGAGTTGGCGTCACCATTTATTTCCTTTAGTTTATTCTGAGACATTCTGCTCTCAAGTCGTGGGAACAACAATCGATAATACTGATTGGGGGAAAATCTGACTAAAAGGGAACGGATTCCCGTGTCCCACTTCGCGTTGCAACTTTACAGCCAAGTCTGATTTTATTCCACTTTTCAAAATATATACTAAATAAAAAAAGTTACTTAAATTACGACTTCGTCATTTTTAAAACTTTTTCGTTTTGATTTGCTAATTAGCGGGGCAAAATCTTAGTACCTTTTTCTATTCCATATGCATTGTGCTTTCTCCGGCTAAAATTTCACTTTGTTGACCGTTACAATATCAAATCGTAATACGTAATACAACAATTTAGCACAGTTTATTTTGTTCGTTTTAATTATAATACTGATTTACTGACACGAGCTGACTGAGTATACTTGTATTGAATACAATTTTTAGTCTCTGGTTTAATCAATGTGGCATTGGCACTGTAACACACACACTGAATGCAATGTTAGTTGATGTTTTGTGAGAGATGACGATATATTACTGCAGTAATATAAAAAGAATTCACTAAAATTATGATGTTGTTGGAAGGAGGACGCTGAACAACACTACCAAACGATTTAACATGCATACCAGCTTCACTACATTATTGCTCGTCATAAATGCGCTCCATATATCGCCTTTATTACCATGTCTGCACTGAAAAACAAACTGGTCATGATTGTGTCATCAAAACTGGTTACGAATACAACCACCCCAACATCCTGACGTATATGGAAGGACTGCTGCACACTGTCTTCTCTAGCGTTGTTTTAAAGCGCGTTCCAAACCTCTTTTGACGTGGCAGAGATTACAAATTCTTGTTCGAAACTCAAACTCAACTTGAGATCCGAGTAATCATCATCACTTCTCTGATTCGGGTGGACGGAAATCGCACAGCAGACGGTAGACACAAACGTTAAAAGTATCAGCATTCAGTTAGCAAATGGAAGAGCACACACACAAGGAACAGAGATGTTGTAAAAACAAAAAAGTTTATTTATAGAATTGAGTCAAAGATGCACTACAAACTAACATGACACGCGTGTGTGTCGTCGTCACCAGTGGGACTCGGTGTATTATAAATTGTTAAGTATGTTTCTAAAGACATTCCGCCCACCACCTCTTCCTCCCTAATTCCACACTAACTGAGATTCCTTCTGATTCATTTCAAGATTCGCTTTTAAAAATTTTGAGTTTCAATGCAATGAGTGATGATGACTTTTGCGTATGTATGTATTACTTTTCACACTGACTTGACCTTGAACAGTACTGAAATTCATATGTCTAGAAATTTAACCGAAACCCCGAAAAGATACGACATGTCCTAAATACGCAGATACATACATATCGAATCGAATAGCGACAGGGACACAATATTGTGTGTTGTATTGTGGCGTGGGTGTTTTATAGATTTAAAACAGGCATTACTCAAAGTGATCTTATTGCTTAAGGTCGCTGTTGAACTGAGTATAGGATGATCTTGATCCAGTTAACGTCACTTGTTCTCCTTTGCTTTCCACAAAGATTTTTCTAATTCATATGAGACGAACAACACGATCATTGTGTGCGAATATACTTTAACAAGTTTCCATCTAAATTCCCATTGAAATCTGGTCTGGTACAAAATATTATGCTCTTTTAAGGAAATTCTCTTGGTTTTGTTTCTTATCTATTTCGGAGCAGACTCGTCACATTAGACAGTTTGATATATAAAAAAACTTTCTCTTTGCTTAACATATGATGCCGATGTCACTCACAAAGTTACTCCAACTCCAAACAAGTCTTCTTTTGCTTTGTTTAGTGTGGATAAAACATCACGATGATCTTCGAGTAGATTTGGCCATTTTTGGTATTGGTGTGTCGGAATGATGTACGACAGTACGTATCATTTTGGACAGTTAATTAAGTTAATTGTTTATGCAGAGAGAGAGAGCACATGCAGATATGAGTTGGTGATTCTCTCTGTCCGTCCAACCAAACAGTGTTAAATCGCAGACTTGGTTTGGTTTACTTCATGATGTGATGTGTGGAAGTAGGTGACAAAATGCAGCGAATGAATTTAAAGTTATGTGATGTAGATACATGTAGAATGTACATATGCCGTATATAGGTGAATATTTTGTGTTCACGTACGTACCCAATGTGAAAACGAAATTTACACACAGGTTGTATTTAAAGTATTACTGCTGCACCGACTAGTATGAAGAATTAAAGAACCCCTTTCATATATGTTTGTTTGTTTGGGTAGAAAAGTACAACATTTCCTTTCAGCCAGCAGGTTTTTTTCTTTTACAATGAAATAAAATGACTATGAAAAGCCGTGTTCAGTCAGTGTTGTGTATTTTGCAATGCACTGTCATTGACTGTTATTGTTGTTGTTCATTATCATTGTAAAACTTAGCATAACACTGCCTGTGACATCCCGACACGCATATTAAAATGTGATTAATTTCACCAAATACGCAGTAATAATCATTTGCCCAATTTTTTTTGTTTTCAAGTATTTTCTACACGTTTCCAGGACCATAGACCAATAATTGTAGCTATAGACAACGCTTCATTCTGTTCATAGATTTTGGAACTTATCAAAGTCATTTGAAGGAGAATGAATTCTAGTATCCCATTTCTGTTATAATTATGAATGAAATGTTTCCTAGAATTGCTTTAAAAGTTATGTATCATATTTTAGATTGAAAAACTCAACGAAAAAATCATGAAACTGCAAACTAACTCTAATTGTAGGCAAATCTTTCATTCTGCGAAATTCTGCATGCATACGATTTTTTGTGATTTATTATCACAATCACATTTAGCAGTAGCAGTCAAGGTTATTTTTTCTTGGAGAATCCTTATGAAAGAAAAATGCTTACTCTTCAAATAAGGAAAGTATACATTTATAGAAGTTATGAAGGCGCAATTAAGAATTTCAGCTTTGTTGAGCCAAAAAAAGGAGACGATGGAAGTCATTGCAAGTATATAAGTTAAATTCGTGTTTCAAATATTGAGATGCTTATTTTCATGCATGGACCATAAAGTATAGTAATTTGCTATGCAAGAGTACTGAAATAGGACAATGTCCCAATAATTGCATAAAAAGTTCTAGTTACATAGACAGCAGAGGTCATGTAATCAAATCGACTCATTAACCCCTTTTAAATTGCCAAAATATATTCGTAAAAGTATCATGTTTAAAAAAAAGTAATATTGATAATTTAAAAAAAAACATTATCATCAGTACCAGTGAAAATATCGTGATTATTCACGTAAAATTTACATCTTAAATTTTCTCGTATCAAGTCAATCGGTTTTACAAATATCAAGGTTTTATTGATTCAGATTTAAAAAAAACACTTGGACTTGTGTTTCATACTCAATTCAATTACCGTTTTAATCTAATGGCAAAATTGTGTTTTTACTCGACTACTTTGTTTTGCCGTAACCGTAACTGCAATGGGTTAATTTACCCCAAAACATTGGCAATTGGCAGGCTTCACAAGACTCAGTTGCAAATCGGTATGAAACTCAGCAGCATACAAAAAAGATGTTTTCTTGTAATAAAGTAACACTGCAACTACTGTGATACTACTTACAACTTTTCTACACTATACAACACGTTTTACATTTGATCTCAGAAGATGAAAGTTGTAACCCCGAGAATACTCTATCTACAAACAACCCATATAAAAAAATGATTGCACTACTACATCATAATAGTTTTCATGTTACAAGTTACAGCGTAAAATTGGCTGCTGCTGTATAATTCTGATATTCAGCATATAGGTAACATTAAAGATAGGTATATATCAACTAATCTATATTACTCACGAATATACTATGTAAACACTCACTCACAAATAAAAAGAAATTCTCCTCTACCACCACTTGACTGACTGACAACGTATAAACGCATACATTTAGCAGCCATATGACTCAACTGGACATCACCTATACAACCAAGTGACCAAAGTGAAGTTACTCGTGATAATTTTTGTCATCAGTCTAATTTGCGTAAAATAATCATTTCGACCAAATTAGTAAGTTTGTCACATTAAAGCTAAAATTTAAGAGCTGGACCATAGTTACTGGAAAAAAGCTGTTCTCTATAAAGTGAAAGTACAGTGAAACTTGTTAAAACACCTGTGGGGAAGGTGAGATTTATGTCGTGTCATCCACAGTTTTATACTACCTATATTATTAATTGCATTTTAGAATTCCAGTGTAACTAATTTAAGCTGGGCATGAGCATAAAATATAAGTTTAGTCTCTAATTTGATTTTGAATGAACATCGTAAAAAATAGTACTTCTTCCTGTCTGTCAGAAAGTCAGGCAAGTTTAATTTAACAAACAAAAAATGCAGTTTGCAATTTAATTTGCAGCTAAATTCTGGCATGTTATGTCATGTGAAAAGCCGTTTTATGCAAATGCTCCATAGGAGAAAGTTTTTCGTGTTCGCGATTGATTGAGTTTCAATCTAAACAAAACTACATATAGACGAATGTAATTAATTTAATTGATGATTTTCTCATTCTTTTTACACAAATAGTAAAAGGTAACAAAGGTCCAAAGTTGTTGGCTTTACAAAAAGATGGCTGCCTCATTAGACCCCGAAGAAGCAAAGCGGTTGGAGAGAAGGCAACGGGCAATGCTGGGCGAGCTACCTCCTGACTTTCTTCGTCTTGGTATACCTGCCGACATGCCCGATGGACAAGTTGCGTCAAATAGTAATTTAACTGACCCCAATACTGGCCTACCTTTAACCCAACAACAGATCCAAGAACGATTGGATGAACAAGCAGCATTGGCCCTTCACCACCAGCTTAACGCTCAGGCAGTTCCAAGGGCTCACTACCAAGCCCCTGCTAACGTTCGGGGAAGATTGCTGATATCAGTAATGCAGGTATTAAGCAAATGATGCTAATCTTACATAAGCAGTATAATATTTCATATCATAGCATGCAGAATTTTTTTGAGTAAACTAATGTAAAGCAATTTGACTGAATCGTTTCAACTCTTTTTTCTAAATTCCAAATAAGGCAAAACTAGTGAAAAATTATGGGCTGACTAGAATGGACCCATACGTAAGACTTCATGTTGGTCACAACATTTATGAAACACCGACGGATGTGAATGGAAGTCGAAATCCGAAATGGAACAAAACAATTCAATGGTAGGTTTACAGGATTATCCATTTACAATAATATGTGGTAACTTACAGAATTTGTCACTGCTGCTCAGTTTTACAAGCTCTAAGTAGCCGTCCTACACATTTCCGTCAACCCACATTTATTTGCTTAGGTACGTAATAATTCCCAACACAAAAGCCAAGCAAGTGCCACGCTTGACGTAATCCAATAATTCAAGGTCAGCGAAATAAACAAAAAATATCACGATCACTTTTGACTATGCAAGTGCACTACATTATGTACATGTGAAATGCAATGATGACAAATTATCTCGCTGTTTACAAATTACATTGACAGTGGGTGGTGCGTCACGCTTCGCTTCATCCTGGATTTTGTTGTGATGGACAACGAAAAACTAAGTCAGAAACGATAGAGATTTAATGATTTTAGTAATGCTGAAGTCATTTTATGAAATCCAGCGACTTTAGTTTAGAAGCTATTAATCTAAAACCATGGAGTACAAATATTTCCGTTGGGAGAACTTAGGGAATTTTTTAAAAATAATGAGACGTTTTATGAAACGATAACTAAAGTTTAAAACATGTCGCTTTTGAATTTTTTTGACGAAATGCATTGTGAGTGCTTTTTAAACAGGCCACTATAACATATTTTATTTGACAAAACGTTTTTAC
>JAQIWN010001706.1:0-19040 GCA_034699025.1 Entomobrya cf. arborea Gr-Col-00668
CATCCTAAATTGTTACCAGAATCAGCAAAATATCGTTCTCTAAAGCTATTAACAAACCCAGCGAAAATCCAAGTATCCGTTTCTCAATCCATTAGCAATACTCCCCCAAAAAGTCAGGATTACAATGAGTGTAGCCTAATGATGGACTCTTCATTTTCCGAGCTGTTAAGAGGGGAAGTGGATTTTGTTGATTTGGTGCTTCAAAGCGGAAAAAACGTTAAGCATACAATGGAATATTGTGATATTTCTTGCCCAATAGACATGGGAAAAAGTTTATTAAAATGGGCTCATTTACACCCAACCTCCTGTGATACAAATACGGTATTAGCGGAACATTTATTTTCTCTGAGGGGATCATCACCACATGCAATGGTGATAGGCAATTTGTCAGAGTTTCAAACGACTGATTATAACGGGACGAAAATTATCGGTATTCCTTCGTTCCAAAAAACCAGTACTGCTGTAGTGTTAACCAAAAATTTCGATGCTATTCCAATTAGTTTTAAGTTATTATGATTTCAATAAAAAAAAGAATTAAGTTAAAAACCTAACACGAGACCGATACAAGTTTACATTTGTCTAGTTTTTTTTCTTTGTGGCTAGCACGGAAGTAATTTTCATGCAATGCATAGTTTCTCTTCACCGTTGAAAGGAAGAAACTAGTTATCGTCGAAATTACATGAACATGTAGTACCACAAACGGAAGTGTAGAAGAAAATGAACTTGCTTGCGTAACTAAATGAATTGAATAATTCCCTGCTACATATCCAATTTCACCCATCCACGAGCAAGCACCAGTTTTCTGCGTTTAGCTGAAATTTGTAGATGAAATTACCATCGATCATGCTTCGAGATTGCCGATTGCTTTCCTTTGTGAATACTATAATTTTGTTGGGAAATTCCTAACCTCAGGTCATATTTATTTATGAACATAAAGACAGCACCAAAATAAATTTAAAGCTCTTTATCTGGCAGCATGCATCCACAACATTTTCAAATTTTTGATAATCGACACTTATCGACAAAACAACAGCATATCACTAACATCGTTTTACTAAATGGGTAAAAGTACTCGGCGGATATGATCAGGGTAATGTGAAAAGCTGTGTCACGTATTTCATTTCATAAGTTGTAAGCATATTTTTTGTAATAGTTATATACCGACCCATATGCCATTTAAAGCTTGTGTTCACATAATTTAATTTAGCGTTTATCTATGGATTTAGACGTTTAAGATATAAAATTACAAACGGGATGTTTTGCTTGTACGAATCTTAACTACGTGTACGATATATAATGAGTAATGAGAAATGAGCTTGAATATTACACCAATTTTCTATTTACAGATTTATAGACAAAAAAGGGTAGCAAGTTTGCATAAAGTTGATCAGATACCACAGGCGCAGTTAAGAGGCAGAAACTTTTCTGTTGTTTCGCCCTTCCGGAATTGATGCCTAAACGAGATTACATTATTATAATCCTTTCTGCAAGTTGAAGTTCTAAAAGCACTACAAAGTAGCGCAGAACAAACAAAGCTATAGTAAATAAGTTTTTTCAACAATTCTGTCCACACCTACCAATGTTTTTTAAATCTGTAGTTGTATTATACACATACTACCAATACCAACTACGCTCCATGATTAAATAGGACGCATTGGTCGCCAGAACCAAAATATTGGAATAATATTTTATTGCGACGTACTAATATAAGTTAATGGCGGTCATATTTAAGGAAACGTTGAATATTAATTCGGACCTCGATAGGTAGAATTGTAATTAAAATTCATCATTTCATTTTGTCTTCTTAGTTTTCTGTAAAATGTCATGAATAGTATAAGAGTTCTGATGAAATAAAAGATTCTTCAGTCACTAAAAAATTATGTGGTTCAAAAGTTTTATTTCGATCAAACCTTTCCAGAATCAGAATGATATTGAAATGTATATTTCTCAATGCTCGTGCTCATACTTATACATTTTTGTTTGTCCAATAAAATATTCATCGCTACTTCTCTCTTGCTTTATAACCGCAAAATTTTTCACTTTTTTGATATTTTGATGTTATTGGGCTGCACACACTGACTACCTACCTTGTTACTTACTTTCAGTTTTAATATATGTTCACGTAATAGCAACAATGCAATGGTCCATGAATACGATAAAATGAGGCATAAAAACTTTGTGAACAAACAAAACAACAGTTGGGATGCATGTTTTTTATGAATATAGCAAGGAGGGGTTTACTGCAGGTAAAACTTTTACCTGAGCCGTTTGTACAAACATATCATAAAGCAGAAAGAAGCGAATGTTTGTCTGCGTTATGTAAAAAATATAACAATGTAAAATTTTAAGTTTTTAAGTCAGTACTGAAGTCCAGCGTAGGTTGCAATGTTATGTGACGTGCCCAAAAAACTATTGGCAGAAACGAGAAAAGTTCAATGTAGTTTGCCACATGTCATATAAAATATACAATAGACATGTACAGATCATTGTTAGAAGTTTAAGTACAACTTTTATGGATAAAAATAAAGTTTTTATTTAAATTACTACTTATACGTGGAATGCATTCAGAACTACGAAATTACAGAACAGAATTACGAAATATGCCCGAAATGCGATAATTTTTTTGGAATATGAAACAAAGCCAAAAGAGCAATAGTTTTTCTTGATTAAGTACAAGTTTTTGATTTTCAAAATTTTCAAATTGTGATTGTACATCGGATATATATAAAGTTCGCAAAATGGGTATGACTATTTCTGAACGTCGTGCTAGGTTGATTTTCATGCTGGATTTGGTGAGTGTAAAACATCTATTTTCAATGATTTATATTTTTCTTCATCAGCTTTCAGCAAAAGAATTCCAACGCAAAAAAAAACATAGTTTTGGTTTTTTTTTCTTACCCATACAAGAATAAAGGAATTGTACAAATTAATGTTTGCACTTTCTATTTTTTTACAGATTCTTGCAGCGACTCCTGTCACATTTTACATTGTAATTATTTTTATACTGAGCGTTTTGTGGCTTTTCGGAGAATACAATGCTGCATATGGAGTCCTGGAGTGGATACTGAAGGATGTCATGTTCGTTCCAACGGCTTCTTATGCTACACCCATTAATCCAGGCCAAGGTACAATTATTACTCATGTGACTTTCTGAAATGTTGCATGCAAAAAAAAATTAAGTACGAATTAAAGTTATCTAAATTTTGTTTCCAGTTGCTGACCTAAGAATGTTTTTCTTCTCGGTTTGGGGGTTATCACTTATTTTCAACATAATTGATATTTTCATGTCTTTCTATTTACTGAAATCGATGAAAATGGTACTAGTACTAATTACCCCTCCACAATTACTTCACACTCCACTCCATATGAATCAATGCTCTTTCTATTTTTTTACAGAGATATGAAGATCCCTATTTGATTTGGATGGGAGTGCGTGTTATGATCATAGTGACCACGACAGTGTTCATCATTGTTCAGTTAGCTACTGGATTCCGATTTTTATCTCAGTTGTTGGCCATTCTATATTTAGTTTATAGATTTATTGGTTTCGCTATAATTTTCCGACGACTAAGGGCAATGCGAGATGGACTGGAACAAGAAATTTCTACGTAAAAATGCAATAGTAAAAAGTATGATCTACGTTAGTTGTGAATTTTATTTTAACCAAAACACAATCGATATAATATGTTAACCTCTCAGTTAAAACTGCCAAATAATTTATCAGTGAATCATGACATTTTTTTTTAACTTAGTGACACAAACTATAATTAAAGCTAAAAGACAAGAATTGTTTAAAATATTTTGATACCAGTACAAGTTCGTTCAATAATGCTTAAATAACGATGTAAATATATTGTTGTTCCATAATAATAATAAAATAGGCTCTAATTAACTTATTTATAGATTTATAATTAAAGGAAAAGTGCTTTTGACCGTACAAATTTTTCCTAGTAGTATAGAACAAAGTGTCATTTGCAAGAAACTTTTTAAAATTGAAAACATTTTTACTCTTTGATACTTTCTATAAAACTTAAGCAAATAAAAATACCAAATTGCATATCAACAATGTTATCCATTGACTCGTTTGACAGTTCACTAGAACAAACTTCTCGTGTAATAATACAGCCCAAGCTGTCCAAGTTTTAATGTATCTTCAACAAATTTATTCTTCTGCTTGACGAAAACTGGCTCGTGTTTCATTGAAATATTCTAAGGCATATTTTGATACTGTTGCACAACCTTCCATATTGATTTCTTTTAACGAAGGCAGGATATCAGCAAATGCGCGTAAGGCGACGTCCGTTATCTGTGATTCATCAATATGATGGAAATTATATTAGAGTCCGTCATTTAAAGTATTTCGATTATGACTTGAGACTATGACTGTCTTACCTTCCACTTTTTGCAACTAAAATATTCCAACTGTTGAAGTTTCAGAACTCCAAAAATTACAGAAAAATCTGTACATGTCGGCTGGTCATCTAAGCTCAGATGAGTTAAAACTGTTTAAATCAAATAAATTAAGTTTATTTAAAATATCAGCAGGGACACTTTAAATTAATGTACTGTGCATATATATCGTGTATTAACCAACGTTTTAAATTTCTGATAGAGGCTTTGCGTCTTCCTTGAGCATTCGACTTGGGACGTTCACCACTCACTTGAAAGGGGTTCATTATATCCATTTCATCCAAGATTTCCTTAGAGAATCCTGTCAGAATTTCGTCAGTGATGCCACTTGCATTAATCAAGGATAGCTTTTTTAGCTGAGAGAACTTTTTAAAGATTCCTTGCAAGATTCCATAATGTGCATGCACACTTCTTAGCGTTAGGGAAGTTAAATATGGAAAATGCATAAAAAACTTCAAAGCAGAGTCGGAACCCTGCTGCAAAATTGACTTCTGAATTCCTGTGCGTCTAACAGAAGCGTTCTCCAAAAACCAATTAACATCGCACAATATTTCTGTCGCGGAATGCTCAAGCTCTGCATCGTCGGAGTCCAATGAATCCTGTTTGGGTGGCATCTTATTTTTCACTTGGTTGGAGGCAGAGCCACTTCTACCAAAATTAATAGTTTCTAACCCAGAATGTACATTAAGGGTCGTCCACAAAAGACAACCTGGAGGCTCATCCAATTGTAAAATCTTCAATTGTGGCATGGAGAAGGTTAAGCGGTCAGAAATATTAACATTACTACGAAGTTCTACTGTTTCTAAAGTAAATCTCTGTGATCTCACAAACTCTACAACAGATTCAGATGGCGCATGCAATTGTAAAGAGAGTTGTCTCAATTTAAATGATGAGTTGCATAATATTTGCAGATGGGTTTTGGTGATATCGCAATACGGGGAAGAATTGATGAAGGGACGGATTTTCAATGACTCCAGATTATTCATTACTGTAAGTTTTGGCAATACTAAATCCAGTGCATCTTTCTGTACACCAATTAAATGAAGAGTAGAAACTGACCACTTCGGGTTTAAAAATTTCATAAGGCCAATATCCTTTCGACTCCATGATCCAATGACAAGTAAAACGTCAATATTGCATAGCACCTTAGCGAGATTTATTTTTGATTCAAATTGCCCCTCTCTGTAAATCAAGTCATCACTTCCATCAGGGTAATACCAATATTCAAGTTGACGCCTTTTTTGACAAGTAAGGGACCTTCGTCCAGTCGTTTGTCGATTTTCGCGTTGAAAGAATTCCAAGGCAGCTCTGCTTATTGAAACGATTGCAAGTGTTGTTTCTTTCGCCACAGAGGTCCATATTTGCAAAATCTTTGAGAATGCTGGTGTATCACGCGGCGTTTCACCAAGATAACATAAACTTCGATGACTTGGGCTAGGAGGAGAATCCCTCCCCTTTAGAAAGTAATTCAATCTCTTTTCCAAGTCAGCTATGAAACATTCATCTGTTGAGCATTTTTGATGTAAATAATCTGACGTTAACCAGCGCCAGCAATTACATACTTTACGAGCTTCAAAAATAGTATTCCAGTCCAAATAATGAAATATCTTTCCCATGATCTATCATGTAACAGAGAAAAAAAGTTATTTTTTTGCATATTTATTTTTCGCTGAAATATATTTGCTTTGTGTATTGGAGTATACGTACCTTAGTGTCAAAAGCTACCACCTGAGATGAACATAATAAGTCAACTGGGTCAGGAGGTGGTGAAGGTGGAAGTAAGAAGCTTTTAATAGTATGCTTTTCAAAAATGGAATGCAGCTGCTTCCAACGCTCGTCAGACCCGTTAATTTTGCATTGTGATAATATAAGTTTTTGCGCCAGTAACATGAATGCAACGTCTGACATCTGGAAAAAAAGTATTAAAAACCAATCTTGATTTTTAATTTGCCACTGATTTTGAGCTGCGAAATTCAATTACTTATTCCGACTAGAAAAAATGTGTGAAATTGCCTATTACCTTGAAATTATTTAGAGCCAATTCTTTCAATTTAGTCAGTCCACAAATTCCATATACCACAAATAAAAGGGTAACTTCCGCTGATGGAACATCATCCAAAATAGTCAGCTCTAGGGTCGTTAGTTCTACCAAATGTATAATAAAGTTTGTTAATTGCAAGAGCATGTTATATTTATAACATTTTATTTGTATGAACAATGCAAACACAATCATACTTTTTAGAATCGATACTGATGGAAGTGTCCTGACTTGGCCAGGGTACAACACGGAAAAACTTTTGCAATGCGCCATTCTCTTGCACCGACGATAAGGGATTCCAGTTAAACCCACCAAGCACTCTCTAATAGAATTGCTTACCACAATCAAATGTTGTAGCTCTGGATATTTGGAATAAATAGCTCGAAAGCATCTGCTGTTAATGTACGAAACAGATAAGCTAATTTCAAGCTTATAAGGCTGCAGTGGAATAAGTGATACTACTTTGAGGAACTCTCGACGTTTCTCGTGCAATAAAGGCTGTTGTAAGTTGTCTCTAGAGAACAGTGTTGAAAAGTACTTCTCCTTCATTGAAACAGAAATTAGTCTACCGTCTTCGAAGACAAAGTATGTTTGAAAGAGTCCTATCACATTCAGACTTATAAGTTTTGGGGCTGACTGGAGAAAATTTTTTCCATCTGACACGCTGATACCGTCTATTGGCAATGTTATTTGTTTCAAATTTGGCAACGTGATATCCCTAAAAGCCTTGCTCAATATTTCTTGTTGGGTGCCTTCTACTGATAGAATGGTCAAATTTTGATACGTTTTGGAGAGGAGTTGCTCTAGAAAATCCTGTTGTACCAGACAATTCAAAAGACTAACATTTCGTAGGCCAATTCTCTTTGCAAATAAATCCTGGAAACTATCAATATCTAACGGCCCTTCTATCCCTGATATACCTACATGACACAGCTTGGTTTCAGACACAGTTTGATAAACCGCACAAAAATCTTTCCACAAAGAGATACTTTGGCCAATATTTACCGTATCAATGTTCGGTGCATGTTTCAATAAAATTTGGATAAACTCTTTCTCTACCTGACCATAATCTAATGAGGAAATTAGTGAAACTACTCTCAGTCTAGTGAAAAGAAAGTTTTTAAAATTTTCCTGATTAATTTGCGGAAGTGCACCATATATTTTAAGCTCTTCCAAACGTGGACAGTTTAGTAGTTTTATCACAGATTGGGTGGACGAAACAGTACAAAATTTTATGGCAAGGCTATTTAGTCTATCTCCAAACAATCTATTGAATTTTGACACTTTATCATATTCCAACTCCTGCAATTGAAAATCAAACTTTCGACAAAATGGTTGACTGGAGGTTTGGGCTATTTTTATGAGCCTATCAAAATTTGCTTTGCTAACAGTAATTTTGAACTTTGAGCCTAACACTTTTCTAAGAAGGGCAGTCTTGTTCCATTCAGAACATACTTTTCTGCATGCCAGCAAATCCGTCGTGGGAAGAAAATCAAAAATTTTCTCCAATATCTAAAAGACAATGCCAAGGATTACAAACAGTTTCCCAGTTATTTTGGTAAGTATCACATAAATCATATTAAATTGTTGGACATTTATATTTGAATGTTTACCAGGCTGTTCATTAATAGCCGATGACAAGCGATATCTTGACCTTCGTCCTCATCCACATCTTCCCACGACGAACTGGAACTTTCGTACTCCAACTCCTCGAAATCCTCCGTATTCTCTGAAGACATGGTTCCTCAATCACGTTCACAGAAAATATACTAATCCTCCTCCCTTTCCAGCCTCCAAGAGCTACCAGTTTGTCAGCACATAGCTGCTGTACAAGCCTGGAAATAATCACAGATCCTGGAATTTTAAGCACATAAAATATTAACATTTTCAAGCTCTCAATTCAATCCATTAATTATTGCAGACATTATGTGTTTTATCGATCATTAACCATTCTCATCAGCTTCTTGTGGCATTAATGATAACAGCAGGGAATTGGTGATAAGGCCTTTCATTAAAAGAAACAACAGCTGACATGACTAGATGAGAACAGCTGACTTGAGGAAATTTGTCCTTATCCATTTTGATTCTTGTCCAGAGCAAACTTTTTTTAAATTTTAATCAATACAATTATACGATCAGACTAATCTAAAAATTAATTCAAGTTCGTTAACACAACCATTTATGTCCAGTTTGACATAATATTATGAGCACGACACGAAGAACTTTGAACACAATTAAAAGCCTTCCTCCGACAACTTCTTACATACAAACACAGCTGCAGCCGTCTTGCTCTCGCTCGCTGACTGGAGCCTCCAAATATAACTTACAAAAAAGATAACAATTAGCAGAATTTACTGTTTAATTCAAGACTAATATTAACTACATGGTTAAGTTTAAGTTGATCTAGTTGTATATTTTGACTGATCGGTAATTGGTATGAATGAGCGTTTTTTAAATTCACTCAAATCAACAAAACTAGTATAATATTGGATTTTTGTTTGTTTTGTCCTGCCGTCTCAGTGTCAGTCTTTCTGCCTTCGTTTTTTTTTGCATTTCGCTGTTTGCTTTTCAACAAAAGCTGCCTGTTTCAGCTTTCCATGCCATATCGCAAACTAGATTACGATTACATGCATAATAATGAATAATGACAAATGATGTATGGCATGTGGATTGTGGATGGACATGGTTTTTGTTGGCTGATAATGATGGAAAGAAAAAAGACGTACTCTGACTGTCCATATTTACTGTGGTAAAAAGAAAAGGGTTAAAAGTTATTACTTGTTTTTAAATTTGACGAAAATGTAAAAACGGTTTAATTAAAATTCAGTCAAAATGCAAACTGAAATCATGGATGAATTCCGAAATTGAGGGAAAGGTTTCGGAATGAATGCATATTTTTATGTGTACATAAATCAAAAATAACAATTTTTAGATGTTTAGTGAAGTATTAAAATGATCCTTTATTTATGGTTAGCAATCAAACCAAAAAAAATCAGCAGCGACAATGACATATATGTGGATTTAAGTTTATTACTTCAATTTAGAAGATTACAATTAAAAATGTTACTTTGATGTTACTATTTAATCATAAATTTTATTAACTGATTATTGTACAAAGGCATCGTAGTAAACTAATTTCACAATAATTTCTTTGGAATTGGAATTAAATGGGCTTGGAAATGCTTTTTTCAGGACATGTAAATGATATCGACATGAGAATCGTGTAATATTATGTACAAAACGTCTTAAGCTTATGCTTTGTAATTTTCAAGATAATATTTAGCATAGGTATAATAATTAGCTGTTGTAAAATCTCATGATTTACACCTAAATATGTTTTAGCATTAAATCTTAATCAAAGGGAAAATCCTGTTTTTACTTTACAGAACTCTTATAAAATAGATCACGTTGCCCCAATTGGTCGTTTACGGAGTAATAAATTCACAGTTTTCTTTTAAAAGAAAATTATTTACTCTAGACAATGAGACGCATTCTTTGGCATACTTTAAAACTAAACTTGTTTGAGAATGACTTAATTTTACTTGAATTAAGATTTGAGTAATCAATCGTGCAAAAAAGTACGATAAGATACAACATACAATATTTAAATCTACTTTAATTTTATACAGTTTAAATTCTGAAACTAATTTTGTTTTTGTACCCAGATGAAGGCCATAAAACGGTAAAATATGGTCCATTTAACATTTTTATGACTATCAATAATTTTCATCGTTTATACTATTTTGATACAGAAGGAAAAATTCCGTATATGAAATCAGTGTAAAGATGTGTAAAGATTTCTTAGAATATTTACAAGTTTCGAGCGAGACATTCATTCCAGATTTCTTGTTGAATGCATCTTTTTTACCTTCTTCCTGAAAACCCACTAAGCTATCTATAAGTAATAGCCATTAATTTTCTAGAGTTACAAAAGCGAGTAGAATTTCATTGTAACTAAAACAGCACATTATGATTTTCATCACAATTATTTGGCAGGCGAAGAATGTGGAGTGGAATATCCTCTGTTCCAAGGCTGTTCCGATCCTGCAGCGAAAATGACATAAAAGATTACATCAATTACATACACAGCTGCAGCGATGAAGAAGACGTACTGCCAGTTTTCCAAGGTGTTCTATGAAATGAAACCGCATTCAAATATACTTTTAGATGTGCAACAAAAAGTTACAACTTGATGAATTTGAAATCGTGATGAATGACGTTTTACCCCTTGACTCAAAAATATTGAAGCGACATATGGAACACAAAATCCAGTAATATTTGCAATGGTATGAGTGATCCCACTGAGAGTTGCTGCATGGTTGCGGGCAATATCAACGTGATTAACCTGCAATTGCAAATGAAAAGGGGGAATATGAGTCACTCACATGAAACAATCAGCCATCATTTTTTATGATTACAACCCGTAGTTCCTGTGTCACTTACAACATAGCCTCCATAAATAGCTCCGTTTATACCTGTAAAAATACATTTAAACATTTAGTATAAAGTATTCAACTCAAGTGTAAATATTGATGCACTTGTAATGAAAGGAGTGTCAGAAAAAATGCATCTATTTAAAATCAAGGTTTTAGTTTTTGTCATTCGATGAAACTGAAAACACGTTTTATAGTAATAATGATGATATCAATTTGATACATTCGTACTTACCGACTGACATGGTTAATAAACTCACTGTTAATACTCGGTCGCAACCGCTATACGAAGCGGCAATGAGAAGCACAGCGGATCCTAGATGGGCTGCGGAAGTATTTAATTAAATAAAATTAAAAAATAAACATTGCACAATACTTTGGTCATTGAAATTATGAATATGCATGCAGTATACTCACCAATACTCTGACAGGTCTTTCGTACAACGACTGTGCGAGCTTTTCCCCTAGATATCATTAAATCAGCAATTTGAGTGATGAAA
This sequence comes from Entomobrya cf. arborea Gr-Col-00668, assembly GCA_034699025.1. Classification (NCBI taxonomy): domain Eukaryota; kingdom Metazoa; phylum Arthropoda; class Collembola; order Entomobryomorpha; family Entomobryidae; genus Entomobrya; species Entomobrya cf. arborea Gr-Col-00668. Next base: position 11,382 of record JAQIWN010001706.1, read on the forward strand.
ATAGACAGGATCCACATAGCAATGTAGGGAAGTGCCGACAACCAACTATTCTGTAAATTTTCAAGACGTAAATTTGGCGATGTGATATTTTCATTTAATTTTATTGCTTTTGAATAGGGGCTTTTGGTTAAGTCTAGTCATTGTTTACCTCACGAATGTCAAAATGCAACATGTTCTTCAGGTATGATGGAAGTTCATGTAAAAGAGTGTACAAGCCCCAGGCGTGGCCAATATGGCCAACTAGAATGGCATAGAATGGCATGGATGTAAAAATGGCGGCCCAAGGAGTTGGTACTTTAACCTTTGAAGCTTGATTTCCAATTGATTTCTCAATGAAGTTTAGTTCCTCAGTGGAAATACGTGGATGTTCAGAAGGAGAGTCGTATACGTAGAAGCACCATAAGCCAAACCAAACTATTGTAAGAGATCCAATTACGTAAAATACTGATGGCCACCCCCCAAAAACATTTCCATGAATTAAGTAACCGCTCGCAATCATTGTTCCAGCGGTTCCCATCTGGGCACCTGATGTGCAAAAAGGACAAGTGTTTGCTTTTTGCGATTTATTCCAAAGAAAAAATATGTAGAAGAACATGTAGCATCATAAAGCTGGCTTACCTGCATAGACAATACTGGCCAGCTTTGATTTTTCATCCGGAGGTGCCCAAGCTGCAAGAAGCCCATGCATTGCAGGAAATGCAAATCCCTCAAAACAAATAACATTTTTGTGATAAATTATTTACATCAATATGTTACTATTTTCTCTGCTGATGGGTGATCTATTTTATAAAATTTGGCAAGATGAAATGAAGTCATTCGCATAGCACTCAAACTCATTCATCATTGTGTTTCTGAAGTCAGGCAGGCATGAGCATGAAATACATTCAAAAAATTCTCTGAAGATAAAAAAAAATAGTTTTTGATCGATCTATCAACTAAATTTGATTTTTACGGATGAAATCACAACTTAATTATTCATGAATTCGTTCAATTTCCGTTTTTCCAGGAAACATTACTTTTTAAGCGATGTTAATGTATAAATCAGATTAAAAAGGCAGGCGCCAGCCAACACTTACTTCTCCGAGTCCACAAACAAATCTGACGAAGCATAAAGCGTACATATGCGTCCTGGCAGCTAGCGGGGTTAATACTGTCGCTAATCCTGCGAAAAATAATCCCAGTCCCAATGGCCATTTTCCACCATATCGATGTGACAGAATCCCTCCTGGCATTTGTGTCAACACATAGCCCCAAAAGAAGCTTCCTAAAATTATTCCTTGTTCTTTAGCAGACCAATCGAATTCCCCCCTATCTTCATCACTGTCTATGAGGCTGGAATTGGAAAGTTCATCGACATGATTCCGGAGATGATCACAAGTTAGGCCATTACTGCTGCTGGAGTTTGTTAGCTCCTCGTCCTCTAGAAGGGAGTTGTGGTTTTCAATAGCCGTTTGGTTTACCATTGACACAATGGCAATTGAAATATTGAAACGCATGGCATATGACATGGCGAAAGCCCAACATCCTAAAATTGCCATTGTATGGCGGGTTCCCCATCCTGGTTCATTTGCGAAAATAAATAAGACACACATTTTATTCATGAAATAATTGACCTGCTAAAAATAGCTTGTACAACGATAAATAATTATATTATGTAAAAAATATGTTATCACCTTTGGGGCGCTTGGCCACGTTTCTTGGTTCATCTAATTCCATTTTTAAACGGGAATGTTAAAGATAACGTTTTGTACTTTCAAATTGGAATGACAAGTGGTTATAACTTGTGTGACAACAAGTAGGTCGGGTCTCCAGAAACACAGGAAACAAACTAACTTGGATGACTTGTTGAGGAGCTGTGTATTACTTTACTGAGGAACCTTTATCACATTACACCAGACCCAATTCCTTCCAGTTTCTGGCCACGTCTTCCCTTTTGTAATCGTGTTGGAACATACAAGTAAAAAAAATGGCAGTTTTAAATTACACGTACGTGGTCCATACTTTCGGCTAGACATGAATAAAGAATCGACTAAAAAGGAATAAATGTGTGTAGCGTGTAGTTGCAATGCAAGATGCATGCTCATGAACAATAACGTTAATAGACTTATTACGTTAAAGTAAATATTTGTCCTACTGCCGTCTTGACGCAAAGCAACTCGATAGATGCTTTAAGAAAGCATTAAGCCAAAGGAAAGGAACAAAGAAAATGATCCAGATTCAACTGCATATTAAGATTAATTGCTGTGGAAAGGTTCGTTTAATGGCTTTATAGAAAGTAACTTGTTTTGACTTGAGCATGTGCTCTCACACACCATCTGCCACTTTTGTGGGATCATAATATTCCAAAATCTATCAGTAAAAAACATTTATGAAAGGCGACTCTGTCCAGTTAGTAAATATTTCAGTAGCTTTGATGGTGACATAAAGACATACGCAAGTAATTTTATGACACGTTGTTCGAGTGTTTTGTGGACTATGGAACATAAGTTGGTGTATCAAATATGAATGTGCTACAAGCAAAATATTTTTTTAATTTATAAAAACATTGCTTTCAATAGAGATAAATTAAATATTGGGCAATGCACGTACATAAAAGCTTTCTCACAAAATGCATTTATGTAGATATTGGGCTCCTGTCTGGAGAAGAATGTTTTTGATTTTTTTTCGTCTTATGAGCTTTTTCATGAAATACCCATGAATAACGGAGCTGTCTTATATTCCCAGAATAGCCATTTATGTAACAACTTAAGATACCAAAGAACAAAAGTAATTATGCTCGTTGTCCCACCATGACCAAGTTAATTGGCATGAAACCCGAAACTTTAATATCACTCAGACTGAATGATAAAATAACAATTTTGTTTAAATTGTTTAGATCATGTTTCTTTAAACGTGGTATTGCAAATGTTGTCAGTCACTCATACATTTCTTTTCCTTAAGCAGTACCTAATTAAATAATTAATCATTCATTAGTTCTTTAACCTTTTTCGATTTTGCCAAAGTACAGAAGGAACGGTACAAAGTGCAACGTGTAAAGAGTGTGAATTAGTTTGGTAAACAACAGCAGCACACAGCACACCTTCTATATGCCAGCCAACTATTGATTTACTATGTAATCATGACCCTTGACTGTGTGTGACAGACCTTGAATGATTATTAACTGTAAAAACCATTTTCTTTTATTTTAAATACAATAATTTAAATAGTTTGTATGTATTTTCAAACATAGGGGTGATTAATTGTCAATTAAACTTTTACAAGTCCAAAGTGCATTTCACCAAAGTTTTTATTTATTACCACATTATTAACAAACGATTTTCCATTAAGCGTCATCATTCAGATTAATTTCCTTAAATGATCAAAAGTGTAAGGTTAGGTTAAGTCATAGATTACTCAACGAGATCAAAGATTTTAATGCCCAAGCATGCGGTATTGTAGCATATTCATGATAGTGACTTTTTAAATTTCGATTACGGTTGGTTTTAAACCGAAACGAAGCGTAAGTCTTGAAAACGATTTCTCCAGTGCTTATATGCAATAGACACAAGCAAGAAATGGAAATAAAGGGGAATAGTATGCACTTACACGAGATTATTCTTACTCGCAGAATATTTAGGCTGTTGCTCTTACTTTTATCGTTTTAACCGAAACAAGAATACTAACACGTTATACGTGCTATCATTCGGCAATGAATAGAACTACTAAGCATGCAATTTTATTTTCGTCCGTAATCATAATTAGCTACAGTGTCATGCAAAGAAAATTAGTTTCTTTCTGAAAGATTTTTTTCTTGATCACACCATTAAAGTCATGAAAGCAAAAAATCATGATGGCATTACTATATTGTCATATAAGCTATTGTAATCACATAAAATATACGTAACGAACCACAAGCACAAGTCGTACGCAGCTACATGATCATGAAGACGATGTGATACTTTTCTATCTCAAAGCGAACTTAGCGCATTACTTTTTGTAGATTTTAATGAAAGGATGAAAATCATTAAAGCGTCTGGTGCGTTTTACTTCTTTCAAATACCAGACACTACGATGAGGTGATATTTTTCTTTCGGGCTTGTAAGAAGTTTGAAAGATGTAAAGCTTATCTTATTTTATGCATTTTTACTCGAAAGTTAACCTTGGCCCACAGGATTTTTTGTTAAAACTTGACAGATGCTATAACGAACACCGAAAGCGTAGTTCCTTTCCTTCTCCATTTGATATATTTAATTCTACGCCAAGGCATTCACTTTTATGTAGGTGTAAATATACAAGTGATGCATGATGGTATCGTTCCTCAAGGTATGCATGGATGTATTTTACATGAATTTGGATAAGATGAGGATCAGCAGAATTCTAATTAATTATGAATGTAAACTCAGTCAAAAATGAAATTTTCAAAAAAGTGGGTACGTCCGCATGAATGTTTGAAAAACTCCACACTGATGGGCTCTTTTAAGCACTGCGATATGAATAAAATTCTGCGTTCGTAAATAATTGACCTGAGATTTGTAGAACTTTTTAACTGTGAAATGCAATGTATATCTCCTTCCTCCTTCGTGTCTAACTCATGCATTCACGTTTGAAAATTTGTAGAAAACTCTGCATGTATGCATTACCTCACGCACATTTATGCTTTCCTCCTGTATAAAGGCAATGCAACTTCCTTTAAGTTTGATGATATTGATAAGAATTTACAAATTTCATAACGAAAGGAGTTTTGGGAAATGAGGAACGTTTTGGGTGAAAATCGTGTGGTATGAATGCATCAAATGTCATGTTTTGTAATGCACGATTTTAAATTAGTGACCCCTGAGTGTGCAGATATTTTCTTTTAAATTAGTCTTATTCTTATCTAGTAAGTCATAAATCAGTTAAAGTCCTTACCTGTATTCAACAAGTTCAGCAGGTCGTGAACTGCTTTTGTGACTATTTCAAAATCTTTTCTTCCAGAACTTCAGGATTCTCAGATTGTAAAACACTTTTTTGATGTTTTGTCATCAACAGATTGATGTTCTCACGACACAAAAAGCACGTTTTTAAGAAAACAGTCGTGCAGCGTGCTAAAACATTTAAACAAAACGAAGCCAACTTAAACGATTCCACTATTCAAATTTAAATGGCCCTGTCATGATTTACAAAAAGGTTAACTAAACAAATTCAACACAGGTTAAGTCAAACTATTCTATTTCTAAATTTTAGAAAGACTATTTCTGGTCCAAACAGAACGTGCTACGTGCTTGTCTGCATGTCTGAATTAGAATATGTACTTTTGTCTAAGATCCATGAACATGAGTACATAGTACATATGAGATGAAAAAGGGATCAAAGTTTCTACATGCAGTACAGCAACAGCAAAAGAAAATTCACAAGTGACTACAAAAAGGTATGAAATTTCGGAAATTTGGAGTCGCAAGTCGTGCCCATTCGTTTCTTTTGTCAAGGATTGATAAATGTAGATGTTCGGTGGAACCGAGTCAGCAACCTTCTGAAAGCGTTTCAGATCCAACCGGCTCTCTAAACATCTTTCTTTCTTGTTGAAGGAACGTGTATGTCGCTGCTGCTGTAACAGAACAGAGAGCCAGGCATTATAAACCATCTACCATGTTAGATACGATTGTTGCTTCAACTTCAACCCACTGACTCTAATCATCATCATCGTGTATTAAACGGAAATGAACTAAATATATATGCAAGCATAATATAACTACAGAGAAAATCGTATGCGTAAAATAAAATAAAAATTGTATACATAATAGGATAATGATGTTGAATAACATTATGTCTATCTTTAGAAAAAATTGACAATGGCAGGATGGTTACAGCGCTAAAATCCATGCAGACCATTTCACTCTCGACACAATATTCAAAATGACATGCTGCTTTGATGAGGGGAAAAAAGGATTTATGCAATCCCCACATTCATGCTTCCTCCATGGAAAATTGACTGAGTGCATTCAGATAGAAAAATCAGAAAATCATCATCCCATTTGACTTAAAAACATCACGATCCAAATATAACTTTGGTTAAAATTTTATTATCATCCGATGTCTTGCCTGTTGGTTAACAAGCTAGATGATTTATTTTAATAGAAAAAGGAAATATGGTGACTATGAAATGTTCGACTTTCTTCCATAAACTTTAAACTTTTTTTGGACATGTTAAGCTAATAATCAGACCCGAAATTGCAGTGTCACACAAAACTTGAATTATTGCGGACATTAAAAATTGGGAGTTTTGAATGATAAAAGTTACATGGACCATTATAGATGTCCGAATAAGCTGTGAATGGGGTGATCTGAGAAAATCCTTGTCAAACTGTAAAATGTTGGTTTGCAATACATTTCTTATCACATTTCCTCTCAGAGAAGACCAAAATTGTGACCATTGTTATCACATAAAAGTACTTGTGATCCTTTACTTCTGAATTAAAGCATAAAAGGCAATGTGACCTTGTTTATTTAGCGCACCGATTTATTTTTAGAATTTCGCACAGTGATCGGGACTAACTGATCAATTCTCCATATTATATTCTCTCTTGAGTCATGTCTGTATAGTAGTGTATAGATTAGAGGTAACAATAAAATCTTTGTAAAATAGTTTTGATATTTGTTATATTAAGTTACATAAAGTATATATAGCGTCAATATAATTTTATTTATGTACTGATGCCTATGATGTCTTGTTCAATCAAACAAGGCCACCGCTTTCAACAAAAAATTGTGAGCAGCAGTGGAAGTACAATGCAGCCACCACAACCCATGACAAGCCTCTATTCGCAACCAATGGAATTTCACGACACGTCACAGTCCCATGCCACACACTATCATCAACTTGAGTGTTTTAACTAAACTCTTTCTATTTCAATTTGCGTTGAATCGGATCGTCGTCTGTACGACTGATCTTGTTCATGGTTTTCTAATTAGCGATGGTAAGACAAACAGCTTTGTATTGCATTTCATATTTTTAGTGTTGTATTCTAGCAGACCGATTTCAAAATTCTACTACATAAAAACACTTCAAGTCTATCCATGGTCTATTTCACCTGCTACACGAGACATAAAAGATCATTGTTCACGGCTCAAATTTTAGTTGCTTCTCACAAAGAAAAAGTACCCGGAACCTTTCCATACATCAATGCAAATGGTGGATTACAAAAAACTACTAAACCAACTTCTTAAATTACGAGCAATATAAATGAGTCATTGTTTGTGCACTTATGCACAATCAGAACGAATCATCTTGTAATTAAGAAGTATAATATGAGTTGCTTCACAAAAGGGATATGTATTTCGGATCAGGGGATCAGAATAGTTTGAGAAAATTTGGGCGATATCCATTCAACAGAAGTCTTCTCAGTATTTATGATGAGACACAGAACGAAAATACTTACAAACATAGGTTTCACCATAATTATAAGCGTACTTTACCTACAAGTAACTATTAAGTGCCACTTCATAATATGAAGTGGCACTGGCACTCAATAGTGCAACATGCAATTTTTGTGACAGATTTGATATTTTATGCATTTTATATAAGGTCAACTGATTACTTGTTAGTGAAGAAATGATTTTATTGTATGTACAAGAAGGCCAGATGCAGTTTGTGCGATCGATCGCACAAACCTAGGCACATACGGTAAAGGACTTCAAAAATCA
>JAQIWN010001707.1:0-19039 GCA_034699025.1 Entomobrya cf. arborea Gr-Col-00668
ATGTACTTGCTTACAATTTATGTTGTTGTCACCTTACAAGTTTTCTTGTGAAATAAATTTGGCTAATCTAATCTAATCTATAGCACCCGATACCCAATATATTCGGGAGATAGCTTCGTCAACTGTAATACCATTAGGCCAATACAGGTTTGTAGAAACTATCGTTATGGGATTTCTACCATCCATGTCAGCTCTTTCGATTGTCTGGTTTAGTCCCTGTTGTGTCCAAAACATTATCCTGTTCATGGCATAAATGTGTTAAATTAAAATGTTGATTTGCCACTAAAAATCACTAAAATGTACAAATTAACTAACCGTTCGTTCGGATGAAGTGCAATAGCACTGATTTTGTTTTCACCAAAACTTTTAAGTTGGACGACAACAGCACATTTCGTTGGATCAATTTTACAAACAGCAATATATCCTAGCAACTTATCCACAAAATATATATTGCCCGTTATCCAGTCAAATGCTATGCCTTCAGGATAAAATACGCCCGTGTCCACTACAACATTTGGCTCTCCTGTTCCGTCTATGTTCATTTTATAAATTCCTTCTTGGCCAAGTGCCATATTTGTCCAGTGTACAATGTTATTTTTAACGTCGACTGATAGATGTTGAAAGCTACCGTAATCATTTCTTGTAACATTGCGTAGTTGCTCTTGCTCGTAAGGTTTGATTTCATCGCCTTTTAAAGCAAAAATTGTTGTAGACGAAGCAAATAATAAAGTCCAATCTGCAGCTATAATAAAAAAAATATAATTAACGTCAAAACTGTTTTTACTACAAAATTATAATTTGTAGAAATTTCTGGAAAGTTATCATTTTGCGAACAGGTGTTACTGCCACTGTTTAGTGGAAAGCCGTTTATACACTTACAAACTTGATTGCCACCAATTCTTTCACATTTTTCATTGGCAGCCAGGCCACTACTTATCGAGATTGATGTAAATATAGCAATAATTAGGCAACGTGACATTAACGATAAGTTGTACATTATAAAATTTAAGTAAGTACCGTTTGCGTAACTTGTGTACATTCAAGTCAAGAAATTAATTGTTGATGTTAAACTAACAGCAAAACAATTCATCAAGAATATTGATACTATCTAAACACTATTTGTTGTGGTGATGATCTTAAGAAACTTTTAACATTTGTTATTTGGTTTTTGTTGAAGTTTATAAGATCAGTGTGGTTTTCCGCAAACATATTACTTCAATTAGATAGCATGTACTAAAGTTTTTGTGGTTTCTGATAAATTGATTGAACTTATTTGGTTTTTAATACCAATATAAAGTAATAGCTTAACTGGAATATAAAAGAAGATGACGAATATTTGTGCACATCCATGATAAGGAGAAACAAAATTTGGTAGTAACTGCTATGTTAATACGTTATGACTTATGACAGTATTTCCACGCCTTGACTGGTGACTCATAATTATTAAGTATTCTACCATTTAGGCATGTTTATTTCTTACCTAGTATGTACAATATTAAGCAATGGTGTGACATTAATGACAAATTTTATCGAAACGATGTCTTGGTCGTTTTTATTTTCGTGTTTGTTCCACAATAAATGATGCATTTTATTACTTAAAAATTCATTTTAAAAATATTCGTCAGTTGCTTATACCAGGTATCTTATAAAATTCTGAGTCAATTCCATGTAAAGCCTTTCTTCACTCAATTTTCACATTTTAAGTAAGTACAACATACCAAGTAATAAGAGCTTTTAAATAAATGACTAATCCGGGAAGAGATTGAGTTTATGGTGGGCTTGAAGCTCCCTTCTCAAAACTTACAATAAACAGTGTAACCGCAAATGAGAGAAGCTACATAAATCAATGCAATAGAATTATAGGTAATTTTAACACATCAAAATTATTAGGGAATAAAATAAAATAAATTTATTTAAAACAAAAGACTTGATTACCTGTGCAGTAAAAGAATATGAAAATTTGTAGACACCGGACATTCCTAATCCAACTGGTCTACTTTTTAAATCCTTTAACAATCTTTTAAATTCCTTTTTATTACACTCCAAAAACCGATCCCAAGTTAGTTTTTCCTTTAGCCAAGAATGAAAATTTTCCATCTATAAAATATTTTTTCCAATTTTAGTAACGTATACTTGAATCCGTAGTTCACTAAATATATTATATTATAATGTATAAAATTAATTTTTACCTTCCTAAAAACATCGCCTGATGTTATCATTGCGACTGCAGCAAACACCAAAGCACTTACCATGATTATAAGATTATAAAAATATTTCGAGCTGAGTAACAAATCCATTGCAAATATTAGGCGAAAAAACAATTCCATTGTCCAAACAAGTAATGAAAATCCCCAAATAAAATTAATTTTGTTTGAAAAACCTTTCAACGATTCGTACATTTCAATAATTTTAATCGGAAATTCTGAACATTCTTTTAAATTTTTTTGACATTCAACGAAAACCAGAAACATTTTCGTTGCTAGCCACATAAAAATTGGTAAAGGTCCCATATACCAAATTTCAATACAAGAGTGCGTCATATATACACAAAAACGTATCCAAGTTTCAAATATGCCAATCACAATGTCTGTGCCCTTAAAATGGTTCCATGGAAGAGTTTCTGCATATTTGGTATAATTTGTAATTTGTTCATAGCTCAAACTAAAGTCAAATCTTTTTTTGCCGATAAATGTCATTTTTTTGAAGATTATCATTGGAGATTCAAACGCCATCCCTACTTGGTAAATACAAATTACCATTATTAATTGTAAAATTATTTTTATTGCGTAATAAAATGTTAAATAACACTGACATCTTGTAAACGACTTTTTAGTCAGACTTCCTACAAGGGTGCTATTTTGGATGTTGTTAGCGCATATTTTAGTGTTTGCAAGAGCTAAAATCAACTTTTGTTTTGTGGCAAATATCCAGAAAAACTGCAAACATCCAACTGAATGCAGAGCTTGAGACACAACAGAAAAGTATGTTTTTGCGGAAAGCAAAGGTGCACCAAGAAAGTTGTGCCAGTAGATGAAGGGAATGTTTGTTATTTCTGCAAATATGTTAATTGTTATAACTCCTACGTAGCAAAATATGGTCTGGAGTTTTGAAGTATGTATCTTCCACGTTAGTGAATTTTGATCAAAATAAATTTTGAATGGTACCATTCCTAAATAATAGCAAAGCTTAATGTACGTTGACATTATTGAAGTTAAATGGAAATTTTCACTGTTCTCTCGAACTTTATTTTGATGTTCAGGATTATGAACTTTTTGAGAGAGGTCAATTATTTTAAAAGAGTGAATACTGTTGACTTTTTCCTTCATTTTGATTTAGGTTAACAAATCTTGTACACGATAAGAGCTTCAACTTTGCAACACTAAAATAAATTTGCATTCAAAGGTTAATTTTTTATAACATCCTCTTTGTATGCATTAGAATTTAACTGCCACGTAGTTTTACCAATAACCTTGAAATCATTTACCATGGAATATTATGTTTGAACAGCGTAACATATTTTTAGAGCAAGTCATTTCGTTGACAGGGATCAACAAATTATGGTTTAACTTCAAGCAGATTTCGCTATCAATAAATTAAAAATTAGGTGGCTGCTTGTAGTGTTGTCAGTCCACACCCATATTTGTTTAGTTATACATTTTAGATGAAAACTTTAGTTAATTGGAAGAGCTTAATCCTAACACAATAAGATGTAATGATTTGTGATAAATATCTATTGGATACAATCCTTCTCCTAAGGATTCATTTTAATCTCTCATTGAAAACATCAACCATTCGGACGGTTTACAATCTTAAGCTTGCAACCAAAATATAATTTTCTAGTAAATCAATGTAGATATAAAAACCATTCAAGGTAGGTCGAAGATTTCAACTGATTAAATTGCAAGCTGAACATTACTTGTATCTTTTGTTGACATTACTCAAATCATATCTATTAATAGAATTAAGTTAAAATAGAATTAGAAAAGAGTTATCCGAATCTGTGGTTGACAATACATATATTTTCTATAAATTAAGCACTCATTTCTATAAATTTCTATAATTTTTTTGCGAAAACATATTACACACAGAGATAAGGAGGTGATTAAAAATATTTGTATCGCTTCGTAAAAATGCTAAAACGATGGGAAACCTTAGTATTATTGGATGATGTCCTTACACTTGTAAGAAAGATGGAAAAAATTAAACCAAAATGTATCCACGAATCACATGTCACAATTATAAAAAACACATATTTATGCAATGCATGAAAAGTTATGTCACAACAAATGTGAAAACAGGAACTTTGGGGAAAACGATTACTCATTTATAAATCTTGATTCCTTTTCTTTCCAAATTCATCCGAAGATCGCCGAAAAATAATGACTTAACTAAAACCCAAGATTCAAATAAAGTATTGTTAATTTTGTTACATGTTCCAAGGAGCAATAATTTTAATTTGTGATTTTTTTGTTTGACTTATATTCTTATACAATCTAATATGATTTTAATGGTTCTGGATAGCTGTTTTCCCAACTAAAAATAAAATTTGTTTGTTTAAAGTGATAGGCCAGTTCAAATTTGTTTTGAATCTGTTCGGTGCATGGTGCACGTTAAGTAATACACTTAGATTTTAATTTGATGGAGTGGAGATTTCTTTCTCAAAGCTCACAATAAACAGTGTCACCGCAAACGAAATAAGCTATATGCAAAAAACCAATAACGAAATTACTATCAGAGTAAAAACGGTATCGTTTTTGGGAAGATTGTGAAAGCTATTTTACCTGTGAAGTAAACGCGTATGAAAATTTGTAAACACCAGACATTCCCAAGCCCACAGGTTCCGTTTTCAGATCTTCCAACAACCTCTTGAATTCTCTATTGTGACACTCTGAAAATCGATGCCAAGTTTCCTTCTGCATTAGCCACGAACGAAAATTTTCCATCTGTCAAGTGACTAAATGATATCATAACTGTGAAGTAAATCTACATCTACGATTTAGTTGTTATTCAATCTTACCTTTCTATAAACATCACCTGATGTTACTATCGTAACTGACGTGAAAACCAAAGCACCACCCATGACTAAAAGGCTAAAGGCATTTTTTGACCTAAATAGCAAATCCATTGAAAATATTAGCCGAAAAAACGTTTCTATTATCCATATTAGCATAGAGAACCCCCATATGGAATTCACTTTGTGCGAAAAGTTCTTTAGCAATTCATACCCTTCAATGACTTTAGTTTGAAAATTTTGATCGTTTTGTGCATTTTCTTTAGATTCTATAAAATCTAGAAACATTTTTGTAGCACCCCACATTATTATTGGCATTGTCCCTATGTACCAAATTTCAATGCAATTATGAGTCATAAATATACACAGACGTATCCATGTTTCAAAAGAACCAAATAAAATTTCATTAGCGGAAAATTTGTTCCAAGAAATGCTTTCTGCAAGCTGAGTGTAATTCTTTGTTTGTTCGTAGTTCAGACTAAAACTAATTCTGTTTTTTCCAGAAAATATCAGTTTTTTGAAGATCGTAAACGGTGACTCAAATTCCATCCCTATTTCGTGTATCGAAACAAACACGATGAGTTGAAACGTTATTTTAATTGTGTAACAAAATGCCAAATAATTCTGACATCTGTTTTGAAACGACATTTTAGTACGATTTGTATTAAGGTTGCTGCTCGTTTTGGTGTTTGCAAGATCTAGTATCAACTTTTGTTTTGTGGTAAATATCCAGAAAAACTGCATGCAACCAAATGTGTGTAGTACGTGAGAAATGCGAGAAAAATATGTTTTTGCAGAAAGCGACGGTGATGCTAAAAATCTGTTCCAGTATACCAAGGGAATGTATGAAATATCAGAAAATGCATGTGTCATAATGACCACAAAGTAACAAAATATTTTCTGTAATTTTGAGGTATGAATCTGCCACCTTTTTGAATTGCAATCAAAATAAATTCGAAATGGCACTATTCCTAAATAGTAGCAAAGTTTAATGTACACTGACATTATTGAAATTAGTTCAAAATTTTGATTGTTCTTCCTAATTTGATTTGAATATCCAGAAATGTAACTTTGTTTAAAAGGGACCATTTTATTTTATGAGGGAGACTACATTTAACGAATTTTACCTTTTTTTAATTTTTTGATGTTACGAAATGCAGAGAACGGTTGTCTCTAATATATGCTATAAATTGATTCTGTAATGAAATTAGAAAGCTTTCGTTTTTATTAAGGTATGTGATATTTGGTTGCGTGTGAAGTATTATATTTTGAAATACATTTTTGGGACCAATTCTTTTAACGTGTTTTGGTAAGATTTGATAATCAAATTTACGTTGGGCGCAACTGTGCAAATACTATTGGGTTGTAGATTCCAGAAATTTAAAATAATTAGACATTTCCCCCTAATGATGTCTTTCCATGCATACACGATGCATTTACTTTAAATCGGCCAAATGTTCTCATTTTTGTTTAGTATTCATTACATTAGCGGAATAAAGTATGGGTTGTGAAAAAATTAGGCCTACCTAGATTAAATTGTGATATGTGTGTTTCTAATTAAACAAATTAATTTTTTGAGGTTTTAATTATCTCCCAATTTGAAACCACTGGTTATGTCCATTTATGTATTACTACGCCCTAATTGTGCTAAATTGTAACGTTTTAACTATTAAGGAATTGCAGAAACGTACATATGCTATACATATCCGTATTGAAATAAATTATTCTATTAGGCCTTTAACGCATGTCCTCACATTGTGAATCATCATTATAAGTGGCCCACTTTCTGCCTGCCATTTTACTCAATGCCATAAGTTTGTCATATTAAAATGAAGCCTGTTTGAAACTTACAGTAACAATAAGATGTAATTCGATAAAACTATGAGGTTTTTTTTTTTTTTAATTAATTGTAATATGGTAGAAATGAAACCCTTTTTGTTGTTGACATCAGCTACTATGTAAAAAAATTCATTTTCATTGTTCACTAAACATATGAAAGATTATCATTCTAAAACTCTAAAAGACATCTTTACGAGACTGTAGACATATAATAAAGTAGGTAAATATTGTTGTTACAACCTGCAGTCAAAAAAATTAAATTGTAAGTAATTAAAAAAATAAATATTACTTCATGAATATACTTTAAATTTTTCAAACATCCTTTTTACTTACATTCCACAACAGAGAATATGTTATTGTAAAAAGATCGCTTCCACGAATACCGACAGAATTTCTCTGAAGATTTGCCACGACAATATTTATTTCATCAGTAGGCACACCCTTTCTGTTTTCATCAACATCTAGCCATGATGAAAGCTTATTAACCTATGCAGTGAAAAATCATACATCATGATAACCCATTGTATTAAATTTAGTCTCGACATATTTTAAGAATTTAAAATTTCACCTTTTTACAACAATCCGCAGCAAGCACAAATGTAATTGACATTCCAACTACAAACATGTACATTCGAAACTTCCTGATTGAGTCTAATGTAATAATTAGTATATCTAAATTCGCACTGAAGAAAAAAATGCAATCTGCCACAAATAATGTAAGCATATCTCCATAAGCTTTATTTAGAAGATTACACATAGAACGAATGTATTTAAAGGTTCCGTAAATGTTTTTCCAATTGATTGACCCATTTCTTTCGTCCAAAGTTGTCAAGTTAATTGAGTCTGAAGCCACGTTTTCACCCAATAACATTTTTTCAAACAAGCAGGTTAGAAGCCAGACACTTATTACTGCAACAAGCAAAGCTATATCTCCAATGCAACCTGTGACGTAACTTTAGATATAAAATATTAAAAATTTAGAAAAAACTGGCTTCGTTTAAATACACTCTGGTGAAATAACTTACACTTACATGTAAGTCCTGCCGACAAATAAAATAATTTCAATTATCAGATCACAAAAGCCAAGTTTGTTTACGTAAGAGATGTAGTAGGTATACTTTTTGTAAAGTACAGGGACGAGTGAAATTAAAGTATATGTAATGAGAAAAAATAGGAACGCTAATTTGTTGTACAGAACTCTTATCCAATATTTCTCTTCTAGCATTACAAAATTTCGAGCATTTTGTAAACCGTTAAGAAAATCAATGAAGTCAGTTTTCCGGACCCAAAACTTGTACAGAGTCTCTAACCTATAGGCCGCGGAAAAGGATGATGATAATAATGTCAAATAACTAACAGGATTATTAAGTTCAAATTCCGAGGAATGACTTTGAAAAATATGAATACGATTTATATCCCACCGATACTGATTAATTTTGCAAACTACAGCCAAAATATTCAACAAAATACAAATTGATGTTTGTGAAGAGCTTTGATGTACAACGAATTTATCATCAATTTGACTTTTAGTAAATGAAAATGGAGTGTAACATAAAAAATAAGTGATGGTAAAATATATTTCCACAAAATTCGTGAACATTTTTACATAAGTTTTTTTAAACCTAATCGGACGTTTTTTATTTTTCTTTGGAATAAATGACTATTCGACAATTTATTGATTAGCAATTCGATTTACTCTTTTATATGGCAGCAAGAGTTAGGACAGAGGTAAATCAATCGGTAAGCCGTATAACGGCTAAAGGTTTATTCAGTTTATCATTAATTTACATACGTTGGAATTGTTGAAATGTTACTTTCTTCAAATTTAATAAAGCAAAATGGATTGACAAAAATAATGTGTTCTTGGGTGTGGTTTTAATTTAATTATGACTAAATTTAATACAATATAGCATGATCCACTATTTTGGCCTTGAAAAACAAATGCCATTTATTTTATTTAAGTACGAACGATTGATAAAAGGTGTTATGTAACCTTCTCTGAGATGCCATAAGCGAAAGATTTTGTGATTATGCTGCTTCATTCTAATTTCCACCAGAGTATAAAAATCTTGAATTGTGGAAATAATATTATGTTCCTGGATAATAATACAGCAATCGCAAATAGAATAATTGGCAACCAGCAAACTTTACCGGCAAACTAACAAATTTATAAACATGAGTTAGTGGTAAAAAACACTAAGAGTTGTTTGATCTATGAAAATCTTGCTGAATATGTCGAACGTAAGTTGTTGTTAGTCACTTCTAATTGTTTGTCAAATAGTTGTGTGAATTTTTAAGGGCTAGGGTTTAATTATAAATTAAATTTATGGGGATAGCCTTAGCACAAATTAGCTTCTTAACATTTTTCATTCACCCGATACACCTGGATAAACAAAAAGTAACCTATTTACAAGTATTTGGTTGATATAATTCGGTTTATTATGACTTATGGTTTCACCAGATGTTTTACATTTTCATGTACATAAATCTTGTCAACTTCCATATTTCGCACAAAATGATAGCCATTCTTTTGAAGCAGTGCATTCAACTCTTTTTTCTCCTCCTCTTTGTAAAACATGACCTCAATAATAAGTACCTTAAATTTAAACAGGCTAAACGGAAACGATCTTAGCACAGACAATTCACTACCCTCAATATCAAAACTGAAGTAGTCTACTTCCGTCCAACCTAATGCAGCAAGAATAGTGTACAATGGAATAGTTTGCACGTCAAAAGATGTCCATTTAGAAGGCACAGGAAGATTCCAGGGTTTTCGGAATGTTCCACTGTATGTCCAGTTTGTTGGGTTGGAGAAGTTCAGCTAATCCAAAAAAAATATCTCAACTTTTCATACACAATTTAGTAAAAATTTGAATGGATATAACTATAAGTTATAATACTCACAACTCCTGGAGTATTTGTAGGAGACAAACAAGCATCTGCCACCCACGCTTTTCGATGATGACTTTTAAGATATGGAATTACAGTTGGGTTGCATTCCACCAAAAGTCCTGTCCATCCTAATTCCTTTTCTAAATATAATGTATGCGAGCCCTTTTCACCCTCGTGAGCTCCAGCTTCGATGAATACGCCACCTTTCTAAATTGAATACATTTTACTTTAATATACTTGTTTCTATTTGGAACTTTATTTCATGTCTTACCTTGTTTCCAAAGAAATCAGCAACCCAACTACTAAATCCATCTTTATAATTTCCTGTACTACCCAAATTATATGGAAGCTTTGATGGTGGAGTGAGATGTTTGATTCGAGTGTACTGTATCAAGTGGGGATCGGTTTGGTCAAGAGAATATAAATTTTCCTCTACAAATTCTATTTCAAATGGAGCCGAATAAATCACTGGGTTGTATACGAGTTCATCAATCGATGAAATCCGATAGAAAAATAATATTAGTACAATAAATAGAAAAACAGTAAGAAATGATGGAACACGATGAGCGGAATTAGATATTTTCATCTTGATTTTAAAACTATTATGTAATAATTATGTGGAATTATAATAACGTAAAACACGTAATCAAATGCGTGTTAGCCTTACAAATATTTTCAAGTAAATGATGTTGGACAGTATATCGGATTGTAAAGAACATGTCCAATAAAATAACATTAAAATAAATCAACATCACACATCATAAAATACTATACCGCAGAGTGGTCCATGGTCTATTTAATTTGTCGAAACTGCACCATAAATTACCACTCATATAGTATCTTCTCCAACTTCAGTATTTTGATCCTTTATAAAAATGATAAAGTGATTTTTTTTGATCGACAAAAAGTTAAATAAGTGGGCCATGTTATAAATTATAAAAAGTATCCAAAGTCAAATAAATGAGACAAGACAAGAAGATACACGTCAAATTGTTTCTGTATAATTATGTGAAACTTTAAATAAATTATCGGTTAAAGTAACACTAATGTTCATAGAAGCTATTTTTCTCGTATGCTAACATGGAATTTAGACTATTTTTAGTTAACAATATATGGCATGTCACATCCTTTCCATACTTTACTGCACCCAACTTAATTGATTACTTTTTCGTTCTATTTGCGAAAACTTGTAAAAATAAATACATTCAATAATGAGGAATCCCAGACAAAGAGTTACTCCAGAACACAGTACAATAACAGCTGTCAAAACATCCATGATTCCCAAATAAGGTCTGTAACGATTCGTGTATGATCCACAATTAAGTCCATAAATGATATTTGTTTTCTTTTTGTATCTGTCAATCAACCCTTTTTCCTTCATGGCTATTATTCTAAATTATGAATAGGTATATACGTCAATTAAATTGTATTTTTACAAATATTGTGCATTAGTAATAATCAGAAAATGAATTACTTGTAATTAAAATATTCCCTTAAAGGTGACCTTTTTGGTAGTCCCATAGCTGATGGTAATGCACTGCGTGTCAAAGGAAATGCGTAGATATCACAAGCTCTGTAATCTGAAATGCCTTTACTTTTCCGTTCTTCATGATATCGATGTGTATAGCTAATAAAAGCTGATGGTGACTGAAATAATAGAAAAACTCCAAGATTAAGCGGCACACTCAATACTTTTAGATAGCGTTCCTCTGACTGAAATCCGGTGATCAGTTCTTTAATTGTTACACTGTCGGAAGCTGCATAAAGAGGCAATCGGCTTCGAAATATTCCAGTTAGATTTTTAATAGGAGTTGATTCAATGCTCAACACCGAAACAATTTTTGCAGCATATGCAATATAGCAGACTAGGGCTGCAATAGCCGACGTAATGAATACTAATCGGAGGGGAAATGAGTGTGGATGTGTGTACCAGCCTTGTTGGGTTACACAAGCTATTAGCCACATGCAAGATTCTGATTTGAATTTTTTATCTGCCGAATTGTAAAAAGTTCCATAATTTGATAAGATTGAGGATATCAGATGAATGCTTAAAATAACCAACAAAGCCAAGGCTCCAAGTGATAGTAAAAGTAGAAGTTGAAATGGATTTGTAAATATGTCGTTTATAGCACTGGCTGGTGGTTGATTGACAAATGCCCGAATTCTAGAACAAAATATATTGCACTTAGAAAAATAAAAAGTAATTTCAAAATTATTTGCATTGGGTATTACGTGTTGGCTGAAGTTGACTGCAAGTAATCCATAATCTCTGCTCTTTTGATTATTGGAACAGTGTGTCCAATCATTAAGTCAACTTGTCGTGTTTTTAAAAGGTTAGCTGTTGTTCCATTAAGGCTTCCATTCGCAGACTGCGTAATCCAATCTCCTTCAATTATATTTGAACGAAAGTTCAAAGAATATTCAAGGTCACGGAGTATCTCTAACGATATTCCACCGACGAGCTGATTCACTCCATTAACTGCGATCCACGTTAAATGATATTTGGTATCGTCAAAGTTCTGTGTCCAAATTTAGTACATTTTAGAGTTGTCATAAGGTCTTCGGAACGTTTTTAAAAATATTTTACAAGTCTATTTATTTACTTACAGGTGCAACTACCATTAATTCCACGTTGTGGAAATTTGTCCGTCGTGAAACTCTGGAAGCTTCTAAATCAAACACATTAACGTTTTGACCACGAAAAATTTCTTGTACGTGTAACCTGCTACTATTCATTCCATTTAGGAAGTAAACTTCCCAATAACTTGAATAATTTGATGTTTCATTGTTTAAAACAATTTTGAGCTCCAGATAAAAATTTAAGTGAGATTCCAATGATTTTAAATTTTCTAGGGTTGGTAAAACCTTTGAAACAAAAATGCTTTGGTAAATACATTCTGTTAAATTAATTTGTGTTTTTTCTTGGATCTTTGAAATGCATTTGCTCAAAGTATCATCAGAGTCCACTAAGCTTGGCAGTGTAATTAAAATAAACGGGTACCATTTTCTCCAACGATGGACCATATGCCCAGAAACTACATTCAAGATTTGAATAAATTCAGAATATGACGTAGGATAGAAACGAATAACCTGAGCTGCACAGTATGTCTTGAATATATTAGAGTATTCTAAAAGTTCGGGAAAAGATGACGAAGTCTCCTTCATGTAAGAAAACTCAAGTCCAGATTTAATGGTATCTAAAAATTCAAGATATTCAAAGTTTATTCAGATGCAGATTTATTTTGTATCTTAATGACTTACCTCCAGAGCTGCTGGCTAAATCATAGCTCTCTTCGTATGAAATAAAAATCATTGTCTTGCTATTGCTCTGAAATCCATTTGGAAAGATCGCAAGGCCCTTTATGCTTTGATTAACCACAAAAATGTTGATAAAAAACAATAAAAATTTCTTCACATTCATTTTTTTTAAATGCAAACTTGGTTGAAATTACGGTTTCGTAATAAGCCTCCGATTGCAATAGACCAAATGCTTGACAAGAAAGTTATATGCTATGCATTGGTGAACGATGCTAACAAATTCTAATTGGCAGCTCGAAGTAATATTATATAATTCCCCAATTATGCCATTGGACAAAATGAAAACAAACATTATTGTAAATTAATTACAAAGGTCGTTATTCAAAGTAAAAATTGTATTTTACCTATTAAAAGTATAGTATTTACATTATCATGATATTTGGGATAATGTAAGTTTGTGTATCTATAATTCTTACCTAAATATGCATATCTTAATTTTTGTGTCCGAAATGTGTAAATTGTTGTAAAGAAACTTAATTCTAACAAGCCTAATTAAAAACTGCGCAGTATCTGTTGGAATACCTTATAAAAATAAACAATTCAGTAATGAGACAACACAAAGAAAGAGCAACTCCAGAACATAGTACAATAACAGTCGTGAAGATATTGATAATGCCCAAAACAGTTTTGTAAGAAATGTTTGATGTGACACATTTGAGTTGATTGATAACTGTTGTTTGCTTTTTGTATCGGTCTATTAACCCGTTTTTCCTTCAAGGCAAGTATTCTAAAAAACAACAAATTGATGGATCCATTTAACTAATTAATGTAAATATTTTAACCCAAATTTACAATTAGATAATTTTATTACTTGTAATTAAACGATTCTCTGTGTTGAGTCATTTTTGGAACATCCATTGCAGACGGTAAAGCATTTTGTGTCAATGAAAATGCATGTATGTCACAAGCTCTAAGATCCGAAATCTGTTTGCTTCTTCTTTCCTTTTGAAATGTATCTGTATACGTTATAAAAGCTGAAGGTGACTGAAACAACAAAAGTGCTCTCAGGTTTAGAGATGCATTCAATATTTTCAGCAGAGGTTCAAGCAATTGAAAACCATTAATCAGTTCTTTAATTGCAACACTATCGCCAGTTGCGTAAAGAGGCAAGTCACTGCGGAATATGTCAGTAAGATTCATAGTCGGTGTTAAATCAACGCTCAAGACTGAAATGGTTTTTGCAGCAAATGCAACATAGCTGATAAATCCAGCAATAGCGGCCGTCAAAAATATGTAACGGAGTGGAAAACAATTGGGATATGTATACCAGCCTTGTTGAGTTATACAAGAGAGAAGCCACATGAAGGATTCGGATTTAAATTTGTTATTCTCTTCAGTATAAAACGTTTCATGTTTTGACAAAATGCGTGATATTGTAAAGACAGTGAAGATAACTAAAATAGATAGTGCACAAAGTGATAGAAGAAGTTGTAATTGAAATGGATTAGCAAATATGTTGTGCAACGGTTGCTGGTTTACAAACGCCCGGATTCTGGAACAAAAAAACACCTAATTTAAAAAGGCAATATGAAATCAAGGAATGAAGAAAGATTTTTGTTACGTATTTTCTGATGTTGGCTGCAAATAATCCATAATCTCTGCTCGTTTGACAGGCACAGTATGTCCAATCATTAAATCAACATTTCTGCTGTTTTACCTTTCAGGCTTCCGTTTGCAGCCTGTGTAATCCAATCTCCTTCGATTATAATTGAACTAAAATTCATGCAATAGTCCAAATCTCGAAGAATTTTCAACGCTATTCCATCTACAAGTTGATTAACCCCGTTTGTGGACACCCAAGTTAAATGATATTTGGTATCTTCGAAGTTCTACATATTTTTTTGGCCAGTGTCTAAAATTAAACATATTTTTTGTTAAATGTATTTTTACCCACAGGTGCAACTATTCTTAGTACAGTGTCCTGCAAGTTTGCTTTTCGCTAGACTCTCGATGATTCCAGATCAATCATATTGAGGTTTTTTCCACGATATATTTCCAATATGTTTAACGCAATATTCATGACATTTGAAAAATAAATCTCCTAAATACTCGCATAGAGCAAAGCAAGGTCACGATATCAAATTCAATCTATAAATTTAAATGAGTTTCCAACGATATGATGTTTTCCAATATTGGTAGCCCTCGTTGAATAAAAATACATTGAATATTATAGTAATTTAGATTTAGTTGGGCAATTGATTTTATGTTTATGTAACAGTTTGCAGTTAACCTTCAGACCAAAGTTACATGCAAAATCAACGAGAGGAAAAGTACATTTTTACTTCAATTTCATTTGATTTTAAAAACTGAGCATTTTTTCAAGCGCAATTTGTTTTTATAAAAGCATTGACTTTCAAAATTTTCTGGTTCAAAGATACCCAAACTAGCTACACTATAAGTATTCGTGAAGGACGGTAGAATATATATTGAAAACAAGCAACCGTTGTAGTACCAGTACCTTTTTAACGTATAGGTATAAAGAAAGCAAATGATAACGTTGCTAATTGTGAGACGAGAACTTGGAACTTTATCAATACCTAACCTATTAAAAGTATTCTGCAAATATGATATGAGTGTCAAAATGAAAAAGACATGCATGTCATGTATTTTGTGGTTAACACTTGTTTAAATTCATACACATCTAAAAATATACACAAATTCGTAGAAGTTTTCTACAATATTATCATTAACACTTCGGTAAATAGACACCTACTTTAGCTCTACTTTTTATATGAATGTTCATTTGCAAAACGAGTACAAATGTACGCTGCAAAATAAATTTAATAAAAGCCGAACTCCTCTGCTTATCCATTTTGTAAAATTCGACCACTTAATTCTCGTTAAAATTTTGGCCGAATATATCATTGGTTTACTTCCCATGTTCAGCATTATAACGCACGGCATTGTTGTTGATGTCATCACCAGTGTAATAATTACGGTTGCTTATGCTGGTATTTGTTTATGAAACACTATTACCGAATACATAAAAGCAATGATTACAGATAACCCAAAACTGAATAATTGGCCAAATAAATGTTTGAAAACAATCGTTACTGAGAATCACAAGTACTTGAATTTGTCGGTAGTAAATTCCAATATGTTTGAAGTTCGTGTAGTTTTCTATTTCTAGCAAGCATCCTACTAAAAATATTTAAAAAATAAGTCAATATATATTAAAAACTTTGAAGTGCATTTAAAAAAATCGACTTACCAGAGATATTGCAACTGATAGCTAATCTCATAAAGCGTCACCAATGTCATTGTGGAAACCATTGATGACATGACAGCAGACAATGTTAGGGTTAAAAACTGTACATTAAACATGATTATTTAAACTAAAAAATTGAAATTATTATTTCGAGAAATAATTCTGAGCAAAACTTTGTCATCGAGTCATGGGAAAACTAGAAAAACGATAGGTAGTAAAATCATGAAAAACAAAACTAAACACACAATGGAAAGCTGTAAAAAGAAAACAAATAAATTTTATAGTCCAATGTCTTAATTTGTTTAAATTTTGTACGGTAAAATTCTGGTTTCCAGAAGATGCAGTTAAATAAAAGTTTTATTTGATGAGAATATTTGTCTAACACAAGAATGCATAGTATACTTCCTACTTTTGCAATAACAAGTAAACCGTGAAAAAGTATTGTTATCAGGTTTTTGGAATTTGTTTGTGTTGAATGAAGATAAAGTTCGAATATTGTCGAAACGGAAGAACTTAAAAGAGTTATTGACCAAAAACATTTTTGTTCGAACGAACGAGACTTGTACATAACCATCCAGTTTTTGCCATCATGGTATAATTGTAATTGAAGTAAGCCAAGTTTTGTACAACTAATATGAAATAGTGTTCCTAAAAATCTTAAAACCGCTAAGGAAGCCATTTTGGTTGAGACTTTAATATAATATGTATGCATTGAATAAATGAGCGAAGCAAATTACACATGTTATTCAATCAGTTATCTGGAGAGAAGTAAATACGCTCTCGATTTATTGTATCGAAGATTCATGACAGATTATATCATAGTCATTAGTTAATGTATCATTACTTAATAAAGTATGCATCACGGAGGACTGCATTCATGTAACTTGACTCAGTATTATAGTCAAGAGTCAGTAGCACATCAAGAAGGAATGTGCTAACAGTCAAATAAATTAGTTAACATATTTATACTCGGATGTTCACTGAGAAAGATATATATTTACAGAAATGTATTCATACTTTCCAACAGAGACTGTAAGACATAAAGGCCAAAAGGATTAGAGACATAAAATGTCTCCAGTAAGTAGCATGCTAATGATATTATCAACAGGTCATCAATAAACAATCGTAAATCATGTATTATATCAGCTTAGATGATTTAGTTTTATTGTTCAAGTATTTCCCTGAAGAAGAAAATTGTTAATTTTCGAAACCTCGGATTAAACTATTTTGTCTTACCACTTTAACCCCGTGTATTTCTACTATATATCAACTTCATGTAACCCTTAATAGAACAGGCTGTTTGAATTATTGATGAAAATCAGTAGGTAATCGAATTTACTGTTTAAACGTACACCAATTTTTTGAATCAAAAGATTACATTATACTGTAAATAGGTATTATATTAAAATTAAATAATTATCATCATGTTTAGTACATTGCAAATGCACAGCTAAATACATTTCATTGTTATTTATTACGGAATTAATGAATTCATCGTAGTAATGCGATGTGTTTGTTTCTCTGCGACGTGTTAGCTAATGGGTGAATTTTTTGAGTCAAGGTAGATGAAATTTTGTCTAAATACTACAGGTCAAATCGTAGACCATGGATCCAGTGACTAGGAGTCTAAAATCATTTGAAAATGCATTGTATCATTCGTCTTCGTATATATCTCATGTCTTGACATGACTTGTTTAATGTAACAAAGCTTTGGAAAAATCAACAAATATTAATTTTTGATTCCTCATGTAACAATCTACTAATACATTTGTAATGCTAAAAATATACTATTGGGAAGTTACTGTCCAAACTACAATTCCAAATACATTGACATTCTTGAGATAGTTTCAATTAACATAAGGCTGGTTATGTTTTTAGTTGTAGAACATAATAAATTTAATTACTTAATTAATAGAAAATAGGATTTGTCGACATTACTCCTAACAACGTTTGTTATGTTCAGTATTAATTCTAGTTAATCTAAAATCATCGCTTACATCAATATGAGTATTCTTTGTAATGATTGTGAATAATTAAGTGGGAAAAAATGTTTTAAATATCATATTCGAACTTTGGACTGATACTCTTAATATGTTCAATAAAAAGGTCAACAAATATTGTTTCCTGGTTTCGAAATAAGTGGAATGTAAAAATACAAAAGTCAAGTAAGCACTAAAATTTCCTACATACATTACTAGTTAAGTTATTATCAAGAATAACATTGGACTAGAGTATGTGTATCACAGCAAAATTCGTCCGAAAGACCACAGCCAGCAAGTGTATCGTGCTCTTCATTGCATTGCAAGATAAAGTCGACACATTACGTAATCCAAACGTGGTGTTTGCCTTATCTCCTGCCAACTATGTACTTTCAGTGGATTACTTGACTAACTTGATCTATGAATGACTGATATGACGTAATACGAACGTTAAATTTCGCAAATGTTACATTTAATCATGTTGACTTTCAATTGTATTGCGAATAAAAGTGCACAATTAATGTTTATTGGGTTTATTTAATACACAAAGGGCGTATTTAATATCCTACAGATTTTGATGTCATCCGTCCGTTCCCAAAGATTTCGCGCTTGCATTTAACATATCCTAACATGCTCGCAAGTTGCCCTGAGGTGTCCCAAAGTTGCACTAAGGTACTGAAGTTGCCCATCAACCCCAAACATTACCTAATCGATGCCAAACATTACCTAATCGATGCCAAACATTACCTAATCGATGCCAAACATTACCTAATCGATGCCAAACATTACCTA
>JAQIWN010001708.1:0-19037 GCA_034699025.1 Entomobrya cf. arborea Gr-Col-00668
TTTTTTTTATCATGATGCAAGTCAGCAAAGATTAAAGATTTCAGTTTGCTTCATTTTTTTCTCTCAACCAGGCAGGATAAATGAAATCTTCTTTTGATAAAGAGACCATCTCGTCAGGTACTATAAAAAAATATTGAATATTTCTTAAAAGTGAGTGTTTGCCCCTGATCCTTTTCAAACAAAAGTACCATAACCGTTACATCCAAACGTAGTACCCAAACTTTAAATTATTTTCTTGATTGATTTTTAATAAAGAGACAAGTGAAGCATGAGAATATTCCCTTTCAAGTTTAATTGGTTACTGGAAAAAAATAGCTACCAACTAATTAGCTAGAAATTATATTTAATTTGACTAATTTACATTTTGCATTGTATGTACATATTTTATTAGTACGCTATACTAGTATGTGATGTGATGAAATTAATTAAAACTTAATTACCCATCTAATTAATAAACATATAAAACAAGATTCCCTAAAGTTTTAATGTTGCTCCGCACACTGCACCAATGGAATGCCAATTCATAAGTGATCTAAAATATTAATTTAGTTTTGCACCTTCTTCGTTAGCGAACAAGAATTTCAAATATTTGGACAGTTTCCATACTCGACAGCTTATGACTTTTTTTTATATCAAGTTACATTTATCATCTTATCAGTTCTGGTAATGAATAATAAAAAGAAGATGAGTTCAGTCCATAATAAAAAAGATAATCAAAAACAAGTCAAAGGAAGACTTTAGTAATCAGATAAAATCAATCAGGAATTCTATAAAATTAAAATAGGTATTTGCCCTTTTAAGCAATTACAGTTTAGAAATTGCTTTAAAAAACCTTTTATTGACGCTGAAACAAGTAACCTCCCAACAACACTTAATTTATTTTTATGGTTTTGTCCTATCCCTTTTTGTTGACTTTTTTTTATTAAAGAGCTTTATGTTTTTATACAAATTATGGTTAGCTGGATAACATCCCGACCGGAAAATTATTCCAAACTATTCCGTTAAAACATTATTTTTTTAAAATCAAATTGTCGGGTTATTGTCCAGCTACAAAATATTAAACGCATGAGACTCATTTCAAAAAATTAGGTTGATCAATGTATTTATGCATGTATCCAGACAATAAATATGTATGTTTGTGTGTTTTGTATTTTTTTTGTGAAAATCTATCAGAGAAGAGAAAGGAGAAGCTGAGTTTATTAAGGTAAAAATTGAAATAAGTATTTGTAATTGGATTAAAGTTTAAGAAATAAATTGGTCTAAAAAAATTGACCACATTTAAAAATAAATTAGCGACAAGAGGCAAAGCGATCTGACTTGGACGAACAGCTTCGGGAGTACATTGAAGAATGGAGAAAGCAAAGAAGGAAAGAAGAGGACGAGTTGCAGAGATTGAAAGAACGTCAAATCAAGCGGAAGGTGAATGTAGTTCAATAAATAAATATATAAACTGACTGGAAATGTGTTTTTAATGTATTTTTTCTCTCTTGTAATAATAGGCTGTTCGAGAACAAGAAGAGAAGCGACTGGCACAAAAGAAGAAGCAAGAAGAAGAACGTCGCATGAAGGAAATCGAAGATAAGAGACGTGCCGAACAAGAGGAAAAGTTGCGAAGACTGGAGGAAGCGGAAAAGAAGCGACAAGCTATGATGGCAGCCCATAAGGAAGCCCAAGCTGGAAAGAGTTTTTCTGGTGGAAAGGCTGAGTCTGGGGTATTTTGATACACTTGGAAAAAATATATACTTTTTTATTCTTCTTGAGAAATGACAGGGGATTTTTGTTCGTTAAAAATAAAACTAGTTTGGAGGAGGAATTGAGGCTGCCAGAGCCGAGCTGACGAAAACAAAGGAGCAACTTGAAGAGGAAAAGAAAATCTCGTTGAGCTTCAGAATTAAACCGTTAGAGCTTGCCGGTATGGGTATGGAGTCCCTCAAAAAGAAAGCCCATGAACTTTGGGAATCTATTGTGAAGCTGGAAACGGAGAAATATGACTTGGAAGAGAGGCAGAAGCGACAAGATTATGACGTAAGAGGAAAAACACTAAAAATAATTAAACCATGATGTCCTACAGTTATGTTAAATTCATATCTCTTATATTTTCATAAAAATGAAGCGCATTTGACTAACAAATTAAGTGGAGAGTTAAATGATAGTGCATGTAATTTTTACCCTGGTTTAAAAGCATGTCCCCATTTCTTCTAGTTAAAAGAATTGAGGGAACGACAAAGACAACAGCTCCGTTCAAAAGCCTCCCAACTCGGTTTAGAACCTGAGTAAGTGTATAATATCCTCTGCATGTTGAGTTTTACAAGGAATTGTCAGTTTTTTGTCCAGCCTCAGCCATCGTCACCCAAGCTTTTAAAAATACTATGGTTGGTTTTTGTGAATGTCTTCAATGTTAACTGTCTAGCATTATTTTTCTATTTTCATCAATTAATTCGCAAACCCATTTAGCTTTGTACAGATTAAGGTTAATGTAACATAAGTACATGCATCATCAAAATAATTTACAGGGATAAAATGTACCTCATTACACTTTCTTTAAAAAATACACTTTTTAAACATTTCTCTGATGATATTCAAATATTTTCCAGCTGAAAGAATTGAAAGAGCGACAGAAACAACAACTGCGGCACAAGGCCCTAAAGCGAGGCCTTGACCCAGAGTAAGTCATTAGACAACACTTTGTAGCTAGACCACAATTAAAATCACTGTTAAAACGTGACACATTATTTAAATTCAACAATATCGAATTGAATTTTTTAACATTCACATCGCATGATTACAATTGCACATCAAATTAAGCCAATACATGTACAAAATATTGCTGATTTTTAGAATGTACTTTCACAGAACTTTTGTAGCCATTCACACGTGTATGCAACATCGAACAATTAGAATGACACAGTTCGAAAGTTAATGTGGTAAATAGTTTAAACCCTAAAATATAATTTAATCTGCCCTAGTCCTATTTTTTGTTTCTTGAGCATGAGATATGTGTGCATGCTGTGTGGTTTTGTTTGATTTTTTTAAAAATTTAACCAAGCTTGCTATCATCTCTGCAAATTTATCTGATATTTCATATCTATATCCACAGAGCCCTTACAGGAAAGTACCCAGTAAGTCATTTCTTCAATTTAGTAATGAATGACCTATTTATATGTGCAATTGTGTTATAAATTGAAATTGTCTGAACCTAAATAGCCCAAAATCCAAGTTGCATCCAAGTATGAAAGGAGAGTGGACACGAGATCTTACGAGGAAAAGAAGAAACTATTTGAAGGAGTACGTTTCAAGCTTAATTTCTAATCGCAAAACTAAGCAACAATTTCTAAATAGTCTGTTGATCTTTTTTAGGGCATAGATCATTTCAACAAAGAAACCGTTGAAAAGAACTGGAGTGAAAACAAAAAGTCTTGGGAAGATAGACAAAAATGTACATAAGAGCAATGCCCATTTTTTAAGTTGAACTTTGTAATAAAAAATAAAATATATACTTTTAACTCTTATTTTAGCCAAGCTTCCTAAATGGTTCGGTGAACGACCTGGAAAGAAGAAGGGCGAACCGGAGACACCAGAAGAAGAAGAGGAAGCTAAGGTAAAATAGTTAATTCAATAAATATCCAAATGAAAAGCAAGTGCGATTAAAAAAATATTTCATTGAATTTAAAAAGGACGACGTGAACACTCCTTTGAGCCTTGAGGAGCTCGCTGTCGGCCTTGAACCGCTCCCCATCTTAGATGATGAACCTGAGGAAGCACCTGCCGCTGAAGAGGAAGAGGAGGAAGAAGAAGAAGAGGAAGAGGAGGAGGAAGAAGAAGAAGAGGAGGAGGAAGAGGAAGAAGAGGAGGAGGAAGAATAATTTCGCAAATCACAACACAAATTATATACACTCTTCTATTATTATTATTATGTCTTATATGCCATTCAACATTCACGCGTTCGTACTTTATATGAATCAGTAACCTAAATTCCTTCCTTGTTTACACATGTAAAAAACATAAATTAAACTTGAACAAAATAAAATATTCTAATCAGCAAACAAACTGACTTATCACCATCATCAAACCGTTTTTCATTCAAATGATCAGATGAAGTAAAAACAAACCACCGTGAAAATTTGTAAAATATATTTTCTTTATTTTTTCTTTCATTTTCATTAATAAGATTATTTTCAAAAGGTTTTTTTTCATGGGAATCGTAACCACTTCTTATTTATCGAACTGAATATATTTCACGGGTTTTTTATATTTTTAGAAGTAGTGACCACATTCCCTAGATCAAGTGTAAATACTAATGCAATAATAATATTGGTTTTTTATTATTATTTTTATTTCAGTTCAAAAACATCTAAAAACTTGAAAAAACACCGAAACATGCATACATACGTATAATATTTAGACTCGAGTTTTCATTTTACTTAAACATTTCTAAAAAAAGCTAGTATAATATATCATTCGAGACAAAACAAAAACATCACTGATGCTGGCACACTAAAAATCTGTTTTCTTTTCTCTATATTTATGTACGGAACTGTAAGCGTTGTCTTTTAGTAAATGTATTTTTTTCTCTCTAAAGATCTGTATAACATTTTTATCATTATAACACAAAAAAGTTTCAAAAGAAAAAAAGGAGTGAGTTCGGAACTGCGGTGTAAGAAGAATGAGTTTTTGATTTATGCTATTTTGTGTCTGGTCGACGGCAGAAGATGACGTTGAAAATATTATGAACAATTATTATGTTTTGGTTAAATATCATTCTCTGTTCGCAATGAAGTGAGATAAAAGGGCAGCACCTGTGAATCAATAAAGTAATACAGTCAATAATATGTAGGGTCCCACTTTGTTTTGTTACTTTTTTAGTGGCTAATTTACGTACAATTATGTTCGTCAGCCTTCCAGTTGCTTTCCACCAGAATCCCCATTTTCGCTACTTGCGGCTTGAGTGGCGGCATTCAATACAACATCTTCGACCAGTTCATTAATAACATCCTCACCAGAAGACTTGCCCTCTCCTCCTTCAGAAGATTTCACCTCCTCCTCCGCTTTACAGTTTTGGTTATTTTTTGAGACGGATTCTAAGTTATCACCCGATTTTAATGCATCATCCACCACAAACGCATCGCCATCATCATCCCCAATCAAATCGTCCAGACCATTCCTTCCCAATGCTGATGAATAGCTATCCAAACTGGGCTCCAGAGTAGATGCAATTTTAGCACAATACTCTTCCCACGTCTTGCCATGAAGGAAGCAAACCAAGATAACCTACAGAACAGTCATAATACCAGTTAATTAAACCATACTTGTATTTTCGTTAAATTATATTTTAATG
Organism: Entomobrya cf. arborea Gr-Col-00668; assembly: GCA_034699025.1. Classification (NCBI taxonomy): domain Eukaryota; kingdom Metazoa; phylum Arthropoda; class Collembola; order Entomobryomorpha; family Entomobryidae; genus Entomobrya; species Entomobrya cf. arborea Gr-Col-00668. Next base: position 5,336 of record JAQIWN010001708.1, read on the forward strand.
CATATTGGCTGATTACAGTCATATTATCGCAGCCTAATCCTCCCATCTGACAATCTGGCGACAAGCAATTAGTCATCAGCTCTTCGCAAACTTTCTCCGGTTCCATGCGGTCTCCTAAGCGATAGCGAATAAAGTTCACAGCTTCCTATAACATTGAAATTAATACACAAATCAAATCCTTCCGTTTTAGAACTTTAACTATTACAATTGCAATCAAAGCCTCCTTCTTACACTGTTAGTGAGGACGTCCCAGACACCATCACATGCCAAAACGACAAATTCCCAGTCTTCATTAATCGTTCTCTGCTCCACATCTGGGAGAGCAATCACCATTTGCTCTTCAGCCGGTTTGGAAGGGTTACGTTTGAACACAAAATCACCTAATGCTCGAGACAGGGCCAAATTACCGTTGACGCGATTGTATTCTACCCAACCCCCTATAAAAACATTCAAACACAATTTAATCACTGTAAATCTAAACCACAATATTTGAAAGAAAAACCACATCACACCATCATCATGGCAGGTAGTGAAAAAATTCTTACCAGCATCTTTGATGCGCATAGACTCCTGTGGGTTATTTGGTTTATGGTCTGCAGATAACGGATGATCCTTTCCTTTGATGCAAGCTACTGCACGCGAATCTCCCACATTTCCCTGTGGAAAATTACAAGCGTGCCCATGAATGAAATAATTTTTGCTATAGCTAACCATACATACACTGATTTCAAATGTCTACTTACACAATAAAGTTGGTCGCTCTTGATTAGTACGGTAACAGCAGTGGTTCCTGCTACTTCATCTCTCATCTGTTCATCTTTCATCATTGTATTGTCAAATTCCAGAAAACCCTGCATATTTAAAAAGATGAAATGATTAAAAAGCTATTCTTGTCGTCATCAACCAATTTACGATGCAACACAAATATAATTGGTACGAGTGTCTCGTCTACAAGACCTACTTAAGCTTTAATTAAATTAAGATACTTTACCTCTCGAAAAGCCGTGGCAATGTCTCCACTTTGATACTCGCTTCTTTGTACTATAAACTTGTGCAAGTTATTCCCTGCATGCTGAGCAACGTTTGCACCTGGAAAGCACCGAAAAAACAAGATTGATAGGAATTCTTGCAACAAATATCAAATCACGTGCATTCACGCATCCATCTTGCAAAAAAACAATGCCATAAAACTGACGTAATACTTGATGTATTGCTTCAACATTGTGAAACACCCTCTCGATTATAACCACTGATTAATTAATAATCGTTAATGTTACCTCCATGACCATCGTAAACAGCAAAAAATGCTGTGTCTTGATCGTCAGGCAGGGACAAAATGTGCGTATGGGAATCTTCCATGGTCACACGCCATCCTTGCATACAGCTGGAACCCACCTGAAACATGTCATCATCAAAAATATGCAATTTTAGATCCGCAGAAAAAAGACTAATTGAAATTGACACCATTTAATGAATTTATGTCATCATTTTTTGTTATTACCTTATACAATGAATTCTGACAGGAAGCAGACTCCTTCGCCGTTACTGGCTCCGAAAGCGTTTGACCCATCACGTTTAATTACAACAACAATTATATTTTCTATAGGGATAGTGAAAGATCGAAGAAACATTTGACGTTTACAATGCGATTTTACAATTAGGCTTCACCACAGGCGAGATTAACGACTCCTTTTTTATGACACTCTAGAACTATTCATTACGTACAATTTTTAAATTGCTCACAGAGTATACAGTACCACCACAGTAATTAGAGGGTAACTGGGTAACAACAACTAAACTATACAATACTCTTATCAAAAAGTCTTTCTAAATACTTGCTTCTCTTCGTTTTGTTGTTATGTAAAAACTTGGATTAGAAAAATGAAAAACTTGGTACAATACAAGTACACACCGACACCACCAATACAATAATTACAATTAATACAACAAAAAAGAAAGAGCAGATCAATTATTTGTCAGTATCTTTTCATATAATCCAACTACCAAAAATAAAATAAAATCCTCTTTTTTTTAACTCTACTACAATTAGAAATTACTCAAAGTATGTATTACAACAGCTCTAATTATTTACACAACTGGTTTTCAACACCACTTTTTTTATATAATTCTCAATTAACTTCTAAAAACCGGAAGGAAAAAACTCTTTTTTAACTAGCTTTCCTAAATACTTTACTAAAATACCAAAATCACCTCTTAACTCTCTACGGAATTGTTTAAAAACTTTGGAATGACAATGACTCTATATTAATAAATTGTACAATTACTTTTTTGTTATCTAACTTTTAAACTTCTAAAACAAACAATCCCCTTTCTTTAAAATAACTCTCTCCTCTTTACTCTCATTAACTATTATACTATTCAGGATAAAAAAACAATAATTATTGTATAGTAATTTCGTCCTTAAAACCCAAACTGACAATAAAAAAACTAAACCTTGCCTTGCACAATAAATCCTTCTTCTTCAATCTTCCTCCTTTATATATTTTTTTAAATTAACTATACTACTATTACCACTACGATGACAGTGCTAATGACTGGTTGATGAAACGATGACTAAATAAAATGAAAACTACTTTACTTCACACCACCACCATTCACAGATTGCCTTGTATTACAAAAAAACGCTGCTACGCTGTGAAGCCGCTGCGCTGCCGCTGATGATGATGATGAATGACCAATATAATAATTTTCTTTTTTACTACGTTAAAAAATAACGATGATCTCGCCTCGCCACACTCACTCTACTAAACTATTGTGTATTATGATTACGATGTGCTGGAATTTTTATTACGCTATTCACTATCTCTTCTCTTTGCGTTCAACACCACAAAAAAAAATTATCTACGTATTTATTGTACTATAAACTTTACTACAAAAAAACTGCTGCTGCTGGATTGAATCAGTTGGAAAGAAGACTGACTTGACTTGACTCTTGTGACTTGACTTGATGACCAACAAACCAAAAAAAAAAAAGATAATGTATTTTAATGAGAAAAAATACCAATCTATCACACACACATCCAACCAACCAAATTCACAGAGAACAGAATAGAGTAGTCAGTAATGCAGTTGTAGTGCAATGTTGAATGCTGAAGAAAAAAAATCTATGCTGCTGCTTTACTTTATACCCCGACCAAACCGACCGACCGACCGTCCGACGAACTAAAATGATTTTACTACAGCGTATTAAACTGAAAAGATGATGATGACGATGATGATGATGTTTTTTATGAAGTAGTAAAAAAAATATAATGTAGACAGCTCTACTTACACAAAAAGGAATAGGTTAGTAAAGTTAAAATGTGAAAAAGGACAGAAAGGAGGAACATGGAACACGGACACGACACGACTGCTGGACTCTTCTGTGCTGCTCTGCGGCTGCTGGAATGGAATAGACTGACTGGTAGTCAGATAGGCAGGCAAACTGTGAAAAAAAGAATTGCAGCGTTTCTACGTATTATTGTCGTTGCTGCGCTGGCATGCATGGTATGCATAACAAGAAGCAAGAGTGAAATAGGTAGTGTAGTGAGACGAGGGGAATACCTACCTATTTTTTTTTGGTGTAAAAAACGTAGCCATATAAAAAGAATAGAGAAAAATATGGTGCGGCGGCGGAGATGAGAAGAGAGTAGTAAGTTTGTTGAGAAGTTGTATTGCAGATTGCAGAGTTTTGAGAGATGTGTAGAGAAGGCGGTTTAGCTACAGCCTGTTCTCTTGTGTCTTGTGTGGTGCGGGGAAAATGACATGACACATGAGTCATGTTGTTTTATGCGAGTTATTAATATGGATATTTATATAGAGATGGAGTGGTGAGGAGGAGAAGATGGGAATGGGAAGTTTATGAATGGAAAAAAAGGGAAAAAAATGTTTTTGGATGGGGATGGTGGATGGCATGGCATTGGCATGGCAGAGAGGCTGGTTGGTTTTTGTGTGACAGAGATTTTGTGAGATTTTTTTTTTTTAGAAAAAAGCAGCAGTAAAAAAAACTGCATGCAAAACTGACCGTCGTGATTCAGTCGTGATAGTCAGTCATGTCATGATGAGAGATGGAGAGAATATGAATGTCATTTTGCGTTGTGAATGAAAATGATCTAGTTTAGCTATAAATGTGATTTAAATTAGGATTAGGACAGGAACTAGTAACCTTACCATGATATGGCGTGTGGTGGAATGTCATACATTTTGCAATCCAGTGGCATCATTGTGATTCTTTTTTCTAAAGATATATATGCTTTCTAGATTTATATGCATTTTCTTTTGTGACTTTGAGGTATGAATTTACGGATGTTGGAAATTGTATTTTAATGTGTATGTAAATATTTTTTATGTGTTGGTGAGTTTCAACCAGGAAGAGCAGATGGCTATTAAAAAAATGAAGAAAAAAATGGAATAATTGTTAAAAAGGTAAAAAAAATAATGGTTTTGTAGAGAAAAAGAGAGTAAAACAAAAATGAAATATTTTTGTACTTTTTACATCAGCCTTGCTGCATGCTAAATATATGCGTTTTAGTAACTTTATTGACAATATGGCAACACAGAAATGCTACTTTTAGAGAACTGCATGTCAATTTTAGATTTTTTAGTTTATGCATTTAACAAATTTAAAAAGTTTTTTGTTTAAAAGAGAAAGAAAAGTTTGTGTCCAAAAGTAGAATTTTTTATTGAAAATTTAGTCCTATTTTTCGTGGTTTGTGAAGGGAGATTGCATCATGGATTGTTTTTGAGATGAGATTCCATACTGGATGACGGATGTCATATAATTAGAATACATTAAGGAAGAGTAACGTCATTGTTCGCAATTAGACATGTTGAGTTATATATTATTGAAAATCGAGCTTAGCCCAATTGTAATCTTGATTAGCTTTTAACTTGACATTAAAACTTTTTGTTTAAATAGATTATTTGCCTGTGTGTCAACACAAAGATTGTTTGTAGTTTTATATTTTAAGGGAAAAAAATATCCCATTCCACAAATGAAACGACGTCGTAAAAATTCTTGAATTTTTAAAAGATAAGTACATAAATGCATACATTCATGACAAGAACAATTTGCAAGGTTTATAATGTGGTGGCTTCAGCATAAAAATTATGTAAAGCTGTTTACATAGCAGCAGTTTTTATGTAACGAAAAAATATATTAATTATGGACTTGCTCTTGTTTTCCTTTGTTACTGACTTGTTTACTGAGAGCTAAAGCTCAAGGAAAAAGCTCAACTAACCCGAACCCGGCCCATTTTGCCGCTCATTTATTTTTTGGATATAAAATAATTGCACTATTGCAAGCCAAACGATAAACTTACAAATCGGTTATTTTAAAAAATCTGAAAAATGGTATGAAATCGGATCTTATCTGGGTTTGCTCCTCTACTTAAAATGCATTGGCCACTTTTTATCGACTCAAGAATGAAATTTAATTGGTACTTTAATGACAAATTAATGCTAAAGGAAGCTAGTATACTTAGGTTCATGGTTCATGTCATGTAAGTGGCATGATAATAGTTATATTCTAATTCTACCTTGACACGGATTTCAAATAAAACATTAAAATTGTAATCAAAATATTGTTTTTGTCTGATTGTGAGGCAAAATAAAGAAAAAATGTATTGATGAATAATTTAACTAAAAAAAAAATGTATTCTAAAAATATCAAAGGATGTGAAATGTTAATTGTAAATTATTTTATTATGCAACTAGTTTCAGTTGTTTACTTAATGATTTTTTTAAAAATCCATAAGAAGCGCTTACATAAACTCTTTTATTTATTTGCGCACTAAAATGTCATAAGTTAACATTTCTTCTTTTCAGGTACTAGTAATGAACAAAATAAACAAAAATAGAAATTGCACGATTATAAAAATTAAACAAACGATTACTTCGAAAATTTAGTGAAGTAAAAACCAAGTCATAAATCCATAATTTCCGGTCTAAAAAATTATTTAGGCAGACGGCAAGCATCATCATAATTTCATTTCATTTAAATAGATACTATCATTTTAAAGTTGTGCAAAATTTCTCCTCATAAATATTACAAACAGCCAATATTGAAAATCTATTATTACATGACAACACAAATATGGTAACGATAAGGTACAAAATTAACCCTATATACTCATCAATCAAACTAACACCATGATCGTTCCAGACTAACACCTACCTTCAAAGATATTAGATTACACGCTTATTATAATCGTTTACTCGGTCAAAAATGAATGACGCATGTAATTGCATGCACGATGCATAATTTTTGTCTTTTTCTTTCTTGTACATCTTTTTTTGGGTACATTGTGCATATATATTTTTAGCAAAGAATAAAAATAACATGCATGTATATGAAATGAAATGCATATATATTTATTCTGCACTTAATATTCAATCTTGATCATCATCATGTCAGCCAAACTTTGAATATTATTTCGTCAACCGATCAACAAGATAAGACCAAACTAATACACAAGATGCAGGAAAAAGAAATAGAAGAAGAAGCCACTCTACTCTCCTCCCGACCGACCGACGACCGACTCGCCGTATTTATTTTCTTGGAAGGAAAACTAAGCCAAGAGCCAAGAAGAAATATCATCTTCGTAGCCACACAATATATTATTGCTCTCTGCTCTTATCTCTGTACCTAACTTTGAACTTATTGAGTCAGATATTTTAGCGACCGACCTTAAAATCACCATGCACCATGATGGCTTGGCTGATATTTGATATTTCATTCCAGTCAAGTCAAATATGTGTACTGACTGCCACTTTTCCCCATAATCTAATAGCTTTACTCGCCCTATTCTCACGACACCAGAATTGCCATTAAACTTTGAAGCTTAAAATTCATAAGAATACTAGAGTGCTGAACAAGCCATTTAAAAGCTTATCCAATTTTAATATTTTTTTCATACAATCCATCCATCCATGCTATTATTAACACTCAAACTTAATCTCTTTCTTTTGGGTTGACTCTGGAATGAACAAAAAAAAAGTCACTTCATTTGTATAACTTTTCTTTATAATATCTTGTTATCGATATCGACTCGTCGAACGTAGCATATTTCTTTTTTTCTCTTAAGATTTTAGACTATGGAAAATTGTAAACATTTAAATAAATCAAGTGATTATTTAGAAAATACCCACATCCACTCAATTTATGATGATCATGCAAAAAAAAACTTTAAGTTTACAAATACGCACAAAAAATAGGATATCAAATATTTTTGTGAATGATTCTATTTCTGTGAACAAGATGATAAAGTATTATTTTCGTAGAAATTTTTGTCTTTTGCTTTGCTTTTTACTGAATTTCTGCAAAAATAGAATAATTGATAGTTATTTTTGGATCAACTGTGAAAAAATTATTTGCAATGCTAAAAGTTATCGGAACTGCCTCGAGCTAAATGAAGATGATGAAAATCTCAATTTGCCAGCTGATTCCGTAAATTTTATTTCGTATTTTTTTTTCTTGTACTGAACTATCAGTTAAAAAAGACGCTTAATATAAAAATTCGTAGTGTAATGGCGTTGTTTTCTAGTAGCTAAGCGCCTCAAATAGTATATCTTCTGTTAAACGTGTGAACCGTGCTATATGCCTGTCATTGTGTTAAAATAACAGTAGAGTACAGTGTTTTTTTTTTAATTGCGAGTTTATAATCTATACGAAATTTACATGCGTTAATTTTTAGGCTGTGTTTGACTTAGAATCTCTTGTGCATTTCTCAAAGAAGACAATCACACTGTATTCATTAACGCATAGAAACTAAAGTGTCGTAAACAGTTATAATCATTCATCGGATCTCTAATTATAGCTTATCTTCTAAATTCAGAAAATTGAATGAATTAAGTTAATTAGCCGATTATAAATTATGACTATTGCATCGCGTCAAGACGCACCAATCTTTTACACAGTTTATTACAAAAGCGTTTCCAAAGTTAATTTAGATGTTAAATCAATTACTGTAGTGATTATATTTTGTAAATAGACAGTCGGACAAACTTAATGTCAATTTTAGTGGGAAAGGGGAAGACCGTCATCATCGTCTGTCTGCTTGGATTACTTACACACATTAACATTTTTTGTGAATGTAATATACTGTTTTTCAACAAGTGTCGCAGTATCACAAATCACACCACCATCATCATATCTCAAGACATACAAACTACAGCTTAAACACAATGGAATTATGCAAAGCAAGCCAACTCAAAAGAAAGCAGCCCCTCCACCTTTTTCCAGCACGTTTTTAACATGGGCACTTATTTTTTGGTCCAGTAGCAATATCCATAGCTAAATATAAGCTTGCATGAATTACTGAACTGAAGAGAAAGATTTTGGCTTGATTTTTTTTTGTATTGATTGGATACCCATTGAAAATCTTCGACTCGACTTAGTTGCAATGCATTACATAATGTTTGTAAGCTTGTATGTGATTACATAGCCAAGTTTAAAAAAAATAGTTTAGTTTGACTAGTGCCGTGCGTAATGTAATGACATACCTAACTATATCATGACCGTATCGTACGCTATTGTATTTCCATTTCCTGTTTAATTAGCTTTTGACTAAAGTATCAATCAGACAGAATAAGAAGAACGCGGGTTCAATGATTGCCAATTGTGCTTGGCTTCGGATATAGTTTTTGCCCACTGTGCAGAGTGGTCTGTGTCTGTGCTAATTTTTTGTTAGGTGGTAACCCATTTATTACTGACACTCAGAATTCATGGAAAGGAAACAATAGTCTTCGTGTTCCTCAGAAGAGGACAACTTTAATTTGGGACGGGTGTCTGCTAAGATTACTCCTTTGAATGTACCATTTACTATTCAACTATCAGTTAAGATTGTGAAAGTGTCGGAATTAGTTTAATTTCTGCAGTCAAGAACAGCTGAAGGGCAGGTAAGGATTTTATATTGATTTTTAGTGGAATTTGAAAGTTTAAGATAAGTTTGTACAAGTTTTAAAAACTATGCAAATAATTTAGTGTGTCTTTTCGTTTGTAAAAATTGGATCTTTTCGCGAAATTGTGAAATATTTCCTGTTAATTGTGATTGTTTTTTTATGTAGAAAAAAGGTACAGCGACCTGTGCTGTGCCTGTGCCGGATCCAAATTAAGGAAACCAAAATGGTTTTCCCTAAACCGGGTCTGCAATACAAGTACAAGTTTAAGCTGCCTGATCACATGCGGCGAAAGCAGATGCCATCAAATCGTGATCATTCAAAAATCTATGATTTGCTGTCGGAGGAGGATTTGTTGTAAGTTTAACGCTCCATTAATATCTATATAGCATTGGTTGTTGTTGTGGATCGTTGGTTTTTAGCATAAAAGTGAATGAATGAAAGGTTTATAGAAAGGGATAAAGCATTCAGACTTTCAGAGAGGTAAACAGAATCCGATTCATTGGGGTATTTTGAAACAAACTGTTGAAGAGATGAGGTTTTTAATTAACAGGACAGTTATAAGAAGTTAGATAATGGCAACAGGTATGCATGTATGCCAACGGAAATGGAATGCAACGCTTTTAAAGTTATTTAGCAGACATACCGTTAGTAAAATACACATAATAATAAATTGAGGTTTTATTGTCATAAAGTTTCCTCGAGAGGCAAATTACACAGGTATGACAGAAATACATTTTGTATTACATACATACATCACTGCATAGTTATTTACCAGTATATCATCTACCGACTTGCCAATTGCCAACCATCTATGTTTTATGGCTAGCATTATAAAATGCTTTCGTTCCACCATTCACCATACCAGTACAGAATTTTCTCGTACTAAAAAAATATGTGCAGCATCTTTGCATACAGTGTAGTGAAAATTAGAAGGCTTTAAGCTTACATTAACAACTTGACGTTACGTAGAAATGCACATCATACTTTATGTTGACCCATATATCCAACACATTTCTGAGAACGCTATCATGAGTTCAAATGCATGATTTTTATTCAGAGGAAATTAGGACTTTGAACCTTTAAATGTTAACTGATAGTTAAATTTAGATTAAAATTAATTGTATGCATGCTAACAAGCCATGCTATAAACTGATGCTTATTGTTTTCGAATTTCTTAAAAGGGACATTCGGGGTCCGGGTTTAAGAAAACTGGACGATGAGGAGGCTGCGCTTTTTGATAAGCAAAAGGAAGAGAATGAAAAGATGAAGGAAGCCGAAAACAAGAGCAAAAATTGTTTACCGGCTACCGCTTCCAAGAAAAAAGAGAGGTTCATGCATTTTTCATTAAAATTTAGACTGGAGTTATATAATTGCTGAACAATTTATATTTATAATGTACGTAATCATATTATTGCTAGGAGTAGTCTAATTTGCGCTTTGAAGAGTGATGTACGACCCATGCCAAAAATTGAGGTGGAGATTCAAAAAGACATCAAGCAAGAAGCTATCGAAAGTGTCAAGACTGTTACTCCAGGAACAAAAGTGACGAAGGTCCATTCAGTCATTTTTTATGAGTAAGTGTCTTCTGAGTATTTTTAAAATTAGATAAAAATTACTGGCTCAAATTAGGGAAGTTTTTAATGCATGGATATATTTTTGTAGTGATAACTGGTTGTCAAGTACACGGCCAAGGAAGCGTAAGGTCGAAAGCGAAAGGTATATTTAGGCAACATGTTAGTTTAACCATTCATCTTTTTTCTGGTATGATAACAATATAATTTTTGTGATAAATTTTCAAGCACTGGTTTCAATTTTGCAAGCCCTACTTTGACAAAAAAGGCATTGCCTGTTAACTTGGATTCATCCAAAGAAAATGGCAGTGAAAAAAGAAAGTACAAACCAACCAAAGGGTAAAGCTCTTTATAAAACAAATTAAGTTAAGCTTTAAATTAAAAGTTATCAGTTACTTTATTTTGCTATTTTTTTGAATTTTTACAGGAAGAAGGAAAAGCCAAAGAAGGAAACAAGTGTGAAAGTCAAAGATCCAAAAGAAAAAGCTTGGTAAGATTCATTTTCGAGAACAAGAATAAATTATACTTGTTTTACAAATTTTAATCCAACTTTATTTTTAGCCGAGTTCGTGGACCCGCTGGAGGAAAGACTCCTCTAAAAGGTCAGGTGAAAAAGAAACGAAAATATGTCAAAGTCAAAGACCAAACTCCCCCGGCATTAGTTAACTTGATGAGTGATGGGAAAATCAAGATTCGTATATCCGCACTTCACGCATGTAAGGATGAACCATCACACGAAAAGAGTGAAGAGTACAATAAATAATTATTTGTTTATTGCCAAAAAATAAAATAAAACGCAAAACGTTTTAAAATATTTTTTTGTTTCTTTTTTTTTGTATGCGTTTCATCGTCGTCGTCGTCATCATCATCATCACCACCACCAGACTGCGCCACAGCCCATTGGTTCATATCCAACCAACTCCAAAATCCTCGACTTCGATCTAAAATCATTCGTAGTTCATTCTTCAGGCAAGCGCCACCACCACGAACTCCACCATCGTCAGGTGAGATCCAAAAGAAAAAGCGTGGACCTTACAAGAAACGTGTTCCTCAGTCATCCTCATCGATCTCACCTTCGACACCAACTAACTTAAAGGCCCAAAAGACAACTAAGAAAGAGGCTACGCGAAAACCGCCCAAAATCTTGACCCCAAAGCAAGCCTTACGCAGAGTTCGCTACAGAATTGAAAAGCACTTTGCTGATATGCCGGGTAAGCAGTACCGATGTCCCAAAATGAGCGACACAGGTCTCCAATTCCGAGCAAACGAGAAAGGGAAGAAGCAAGTGTCCTGGATTTGTCTTGTGTGTCACAAAGAAGAATTGGATGACGAAGGGGATATTATGATTTGCTGTGATGGGGAAAACTGTGAAGATTGGTATCATCTTCGGTGCATTGGGGTTGCCGATGAAAAGTATCCGGAGAATATGAAATGGTATTGTAAACGCTGCATGGCTAAGGAAGTTCATGCTGGAACTTTTGATGAAAAAAGGTTTCCGTTGTACATTTGATCATTGATTTGATTTATCTTTGAAATTGTATTTGATTGCAATTTTGTAAAATAGTCAGAATTTTCGCATTTTTTTGTTCACCTTTAAATCAAGGTTGTGATGATATACCCGTAAATATTGTGTAATAGCTTTAAAATGTAGTTAATCGTACATTTTTATATTTTGTGTAAATAGCTTTAGTTTTAAATAAGGTTAGTTAATAGTTATATGGTTGATATTTAGTTAAGACATCATTTCTTATTATTGTTTAAGATAATAATAACTTACAAGATCATCAGTGCAGTATGCTTGTCTTTCTGTTCAAGGTCCGCAAGTTCATTGAACGGGTATTTTTATTGTGAATATTTACATGTTTATTTGTTATGGACTAAACAAACCACTTTGGGTAGTTAACTTTGTGATTCTACTAAATGAGTTGGTTTTGCGAATAATTATCTAAGGTAATTTATAGTTAATACAAATATGTTTAGTTACTAAATCATATAATTTGGTTGGTGTTTTTGGGATATGGAAAGTAGCAAAGGATGATATCCAAAAATTACACGCAGGTTGTTAATGATAAGTTATTCATTATTTTCAAAAATATATGTATTTTCACTTTGCACTTTTTTTGCTATGCAATCATATATACATTTATAGTTACCAGCTAGTTAAATCTTTTTCATTGTAGTAAATAAGTTGCTTATTTGTAAACTTTATTTTCTGTATTATAAACCGTCTATGTATCAATTTAAAAAACTGGGGACAAAATCAACTTTTCTTTTTCAATTATAACACGCAACACGCATGTGCTCATTAGAAGAAATTCACAAAAAAAAAACATTTTAGTTTTTCCAATATTTTTTTTTCATTTCCAAATCTCATATAGAAAGAACTGAATATAAAAGAGTATCAGTGGAGTGCATTGTTTCACAAACGGTAATATTTATGAGAATTTAAATAAACTTTCTCAAGCGTTGACAATGATTTGCATGATCACTTGACTCAGTCACAATAAGTCTCAATTAGCTCTGTAAACTAATTATTTCGTACCCTTTGAAAAAAAAATCCTCATTGTACACGACAAGCGAAGATGAAAGAGGACATTGGGGACAAAAAGTCTGCTGAATTCTAAGCATCAGTTCGGTATATTTGTAGCAAGCACAAAGGGAAGTATAGATTTAGTTGAGCAAGTAAAATGCATGGATAAGCTGAAGAATGCAAACAGGATAATTTTGGATGAACAATGCCTTGGTATTTCATACATGCTCACATCTAAAGAAAGTGAACACATGGTACTTATTTTAAACGACCAGTGCAAATGCAATATTATGTCGTTAAATGTATTTAGCAATATATAAATTATATAATGAGTTTAAAATCTGTTACTGCCAAGGTCCTCATAATATTTTTACTTGGAGTATTTATCACAGAGATACACTTTAATTTTTCACAAAACATTATTCCACATTGCAGTATATCAATATCCGTGTACATAAAAATATGCAATGGTAATTCATTATCTTCACAAAAATAAACAATTAAAATACTTTGTGTTTGCCTTACACCACAGTGCACCACCACCACCGTGTATGATCTCATGAGAGTCTAAAGTATGCATGTTATATGGCATTATTGCAGGAAAAATTGAGTTTATATTTCTTCATGTCAAGTTATATGTCATAGGGCATTTGTCACCACTAACATCATAAATCTCTTTCAAATAATACAAAGTGCAATG
>JAQIWN010001709.1:0-19036 GCA_034699025.1 Entomobrya cf. arborea Gr-Col-00668
AGCTAATGTGATAGAAAGTAAAGTAGCATCCAGATCACACATACATAGTCAAGTGGTGATGACGATGACTACATTATTGAACTTGTTTTATTGTAGTTTGCTATGTTGAATAAGAAAAGAATTGTTAAAAGTTTACTTACTGCTTCTACAACATTTGCATAAAAAGGGAAGAAGAGGAGGACGTCGACAGAAATATTATTATTATGGAGAAAAGTGAAAGTGTTTTTCATTCGTCGTCTACTTCGTCATTCAAACATACCTACTTTACTCACTCGCTTTGCTTTACAGACAATAGAATTCACTCTCAAGTAAAAAAACGAGAAAGAAATTGAAATCTGCATAAAATTTATGGTGTCTCAAAGGTAAAAATGGTAATAAAATGAAGGCAGGCTAAATCCTTTGAGTAAATTGAATTGCAGAAAAACGACTTCAATTTAAAAATGTCGCCACTTGAAAAGTGGCGAAGGAATAAAGGAGAATAAAAAAAAGTTTTTTTATTCCAAAATACTTTACTTTTTTTACCCTATCGTTCCTCTGCAGTCATTTTCTCTTTTTTCTCTCTCCCTCTGCTACTTTTCCTTCTGAATTTTTATAAGATTTCCATTAGTACTACAGTGACTCTATTATATTATAATGTGAAAGTTGTGATTGCTCGTATTGCTCTACAACTGTTTGTATCCCTGGCCGGATGGAAAGAGATCAGTAAAATGTAATATTGTCTAATATACATTTCAAACTATTTTGTTTGTTAAACTTTTTTTTCTCAGACAATGTAAAAAATGTAAACGTTAAGTAAGTATATTATATTTACTACCCGATAAAAAAAAAGTTGCGAGAGCAACATTGAAAGTATAAGTGGTTGATTTCTCTTTATGCGTAGTAGAAAATGTAGAAAATTGGATAAAGACGAGGATTGAAAGAAAGTGAGTAGGACTTATTGTGAAAGGATGGATAGCGACAAGAGTGAGAAAGAGGGAAAAAAAGTTCATTCCAAATTGAATTGAATTCATTTTTAAATGTCCCATAACAATGTTTTCACTTTACCATTTTGCTGTTAGTACTTGTTCATTTACATTTTTCTCACTCCCGATTCCCCAAACCCATCATGGATCCGTACGGCGTGTGTGCATGTGTCTGTAACATAATAATAAGCTGGTGTGATTTTCTCGTCGTCGTGATGTGCAATTTATACGGTTAAAAGAATTACACGCTCTGCATGGTTGGCGATGAATAGGCAGTCTCTTTCTCAAAGTACCATCTCCCGACTGAATTCTAAGTGAAATATTACCCTTGCAATGTGAAATTTACTTTTTAATTTAATCAGACCCATCATCAATCCAATAGAACCGCTTTCTTCAAAACCATCATATCATCATCCCACCCAGGTAATTATATGTATTGAAGCATTCCTTGACACTTATAAATATTTTTATTGCCTTTAAATTATAATTCGGCCATAAAAGTTAAAATTAGGATGACATTTATAACGCATTTTTATACCTCGACGAAATTTCATTACGCAGTGATATTTGACTCTCTGCAGAAGCTTTCATAAATGCTCTATTTATGTAGATCATCTTTATTTTCTTTTTTTGCATTTCATTTTGTTCGGTATTCTTTGTAGGAGCAAAAAGGGGTTACCGTTTCGTACAACATTTCCACTTGCTTTGTAGCCTCCAATTCTCTGGTTCTAAAATGAGAGTGTTTGATTTAATTTGAAAAATTCTCGTAAGAGTAAAGCAAACGATCCCTCCCTCCATCACCATCGTATAACCGTAAAGCCACAAAGTAAACAAGCTTACCATTTATCCTCGTCATAAAAGTCTAAACTGAGATGAATTGGAAGCATGAATAATATAATAAATAAATATTATCCCATGCCACATTTATACATATGTATGTGACATTTATGGTGAAAATATCTTGTAAATAAAGCAAGAGAAGAATAAAATGACCATAATAACAGTCATTTCATCTTTGACAGACGCAATACGTCAACAAAATTTACACCCATATGATTACACACCACTACTGCATTCACATAATCGTCAGCATCAACACAATAAAGAATAATAAATATAAGCCTAATAAAGCTCTTTTACTGATCCCCTAAAAAAGATGATTTGAAATATATATGCAAAGCAAAGAGTGTCAGTTACTACAAACCAGCACAAGTTATATGTGATCCAATATCCAATAACGACAGCATTTAAAAGGGAGAAATTTTGTTTTCTCCAAAGTTACAAAAAATAGGGATAGCGATTACTCCTTTGGGGAAATATGACGCATACTTGTCACTTGCCATTGTTTGTCTTTTTATACTTATAAAGTCATTATTTCATTTATTTATTTTTGGCTTAATCACTGACATGATAAAAGTCAACTTACAGTTAGCCAGAATCAATCAATCATGATCCAGCATTGATTTCAACTTGAGTGAAAATGAAGAATGATAAAGAATGAAAATCAATTCTTTCAATTTTGTTTAAGTAATTTGGTGGTCCTTGTTCCCGTAAATGACAAAGACAATCTTTCACAAGTTTGTATGTGTGTATATTTAGTGAATATTTTCAAGAAATTTATTACACCTGTCGCTACAAAAATAAAAAAAATAAAGAAAATCAATGAACCCTGACGTTCCCTAAAAAGATCTGATTCTGCTTAGTGACCAAGGTGACTTTTATCTTGTAAGCTCAGACATTCTCGCGCCTACTTGTTAAGCATGACAAGTGGTCTTTTCAAATAAAATTCACAATTTTACGATCGAAGAGGGCAGATATCGATTTTCAATCTAAATTTCAATTGATGGCTGAAAACTGATTTGGAAAATAAATTCATGCATATGAATTTATGTGTAACTATTTTTTACTCTATTTGTGTAGCATGTTGCCAAAACATATTCCCATGAAGAAGACAAAACAATGCGCACTATATAAACCAACTTGTTGGTTACAATTGCCACAAATGAGTGTATAAAAACATGCTCACCTCATCTCCTCGTTTTTATTATTTTCTCTCTGTTTATGTGTGAGAGAGAGAATGCCCAATCTTATTTAAATAAATGGCTCTGAACCTACAACGTGGATTTGACAATTATTTCTGAGGTACAGGGTAACAAACAGATTATTAATTATTCATGAGCTAGACTCACCAGAGTGGTCTCTCTTCTTCATCATCATCTCTTTCTCTCACATAAACAACAATACACAATAGGCAAGCTGCTGTAACTGATGATGATGAAGATGCTGAAAAGGATTATAAAAGAAAGCCTCCCAGAAGAAAATGAAATGGTGATGAAAAACACGCAATAATAAACTGGGCGCTTTGTTGGGTAGGGCGCACCAAGCAAGTAGTGGTAACCACCGTCATGATCATCATCAGCAATGAAATTATAGTAGTAGCGTTGGCCGTGTAGGCAGTAAAAAGCAGTAATATGGATAATATGATGATACGAGTAGTAGTAGGCCTTAAGGCTTAATGGCATAAGGGATGAAATCTTCTTGGACGGAATGTGTTTTCAATAATATTCTTTCACAACCAAAACATACATACATACATATGCTGTTCATTTCATATCGTTGTCAAGCAAGGTTCCTCCCGTCGTTTTTGTTTCATTTTAAATGGACCAAGAAGAGGGAAGAGTTAGTGTGTTTTTAATAATATTACTTATCTTGTTAAGAAAAGATTTCGTTCCGTGATTCAGGGTGGTGTTCCTCATTTCTTTCATTCTCCCTCTCCTGTTGTCTTTTATTTTTTTGTACTTTTTTATTCTCCCACCACTCCAGCCAAGAAAACTAACGTTAGTATTATTATTGTTTGTACGCTTGTTTGCGCTCTCTGGAAATGAAGATGTGATGATGAAGACACTATATGTCAAGTCTGTGATTCCCTTAAATATACTTTATCAGGTACACACACACACAGACACGGTGTGCAGTTTGTATGGCCTTACCTACCTTTTTTAATTTTAAAGATGTTTTCGATTCGGATACTTATAAAGATACTTGTCTTCGTCTCCCTCCCGCCGTCCCTCCACGCACACCACCACCGTGTAAAGTTGTTTTTTGTTTAGTAGCCAAGTTTGTATTACTCATGTAACTTTTTTTTTGCTGCTTAAGACTTCTAATGATATATTTGTACTGTTGATACTGCAACTGTGAATTGTTAAGTGGAAATTTATAACAATGATATTGGTTTGTGTTGGTCAGATGGATGACGATGATGACTCTATTAGCTCGTTGAAAACCACGACTTTGGGTAATATTCATGAGAGAAAAAAATACATGTTAAAGCTTTTTTCCTTTTTTTTTACCACTACCATTACCTCTGGAGCTGAATGTAAGGGAAGGTGACAGAGATGGTGATGGAAAGGGTTTCTAAGTACATGATTTTGGCAGGAGAAAAACCCGAAGATCCAAATCAGATTTTTAGTTAAAGATTCTCAGCGAAGCGGATTCGTTAAATAAAAAAAAAAGATTCATGTCTCCCAGAGCTCCTTGTTGTCGTCGTCGTCATCTCGTTCTTCATTTTGGGCTACTCAACACACACAACTAAACATAAACCTTTGGGTTCCTTAGATAATACACGAACATACTGATATACAGAAATTGATGAAGATGAAAACAAAAACACAAGTAAAAATACAATGGGTTTACACGGGGTATAAATTACCTTCTTTCGACACTTTTCTACATTCTACCTACTTACGTTACTTTCGGAAACATTAAAAAAGGGAAAAAGAGACGAGTAGATTGAAACAGTGGATTGAAGTAGTGATGATGGCAAAAGCATCCTCAGTCAACAGATCTGAAGAAGTGTGGAATTCTTTTAAAATCATGACATTTTTTTTCTTTAAAAGAAGCGAGTCTCGTCGTTCATATCTTAATCACTATTTATCCATCCGATAAAATGAGTCCCTTTGATTACTCTGATACTTCCGACATGTATTTATGTTTTTAAGGATTAAGGATATCAGTTTCCAGTAGCTTATCAATATCATGCTTGTCTCTTCATTCGAGAAAAAAATATACTTATTATGTATGTTGCGTGGTTAAAAGTCGTTGAGTTCCCCCTTAGATCGTCTAAGTATTACACATTCTATTGTTTTGTCAAACCAAATTGGTAATTAATGCTAAAAGTTTCTTTTCTTTTCCAGAAGCTGAAATAACTACATTATATTATTATGCAGATGGGTTTGGGAATTTTAACCACGGGAAAAAATTAAAGAAATTTGAAGCTCTTTAATGATTAAAGTTGTTGGTGGAAGAAGAATTGGATGTGCTTTTTACTCTAATTTCCATAATAAAAAGCATTTTACCATTTTTTGATTGGCATGACTTTTAATAGCACTGACCATTGACGCATTAAAAATGAAGGCGGAAAAATACCACGATAAATGGTGGAAACATACTTGGTTTAATAATAAAGTTGGAAGTAATTTTTTTCCCGTGCACGATTTTTGTTTCATGCTAAAGAAAAATGTATGCATACCGACAAAAAAAGTTTTTATGTTAGTATCAGCAGTAATAATGGACAAGGGCAATCACATAATATTATAGCAGACTGCTACTACACACCACCTGCTCATTAATTTGATGTGTGTGCTATATTTTATTTCCCTTTGTTGACTTTCAATACCCCAGCTAATTAATAATGAGCAATGAGAGGTTTGCATGATCGACCCCAAAAATGAGGGAGAAATTTCTGTTTAATTACTGTTCACAGCCTTTTTTCCAGAATAATATGCCTTGTATAACGTCGCACACACTATTATAAGTATTATGAGATGACAATTTTAAAGTTATAATTTCATAATGAAAAGATTAAACGAATCAAATTCATGGGAACGACTGTTTAGATGTGCTTAGAAATAATATGCATGTATGCCTTTGGTAAACCTATAAAAATTGTCTTCTTCCTTGTAATTACATTATAGACGAGCAGTGTTGGAAACGCATTTTTGCTCATGACGTGGAAAAGACAATAGTCCCAATAATCCACTCATTATCATAATTTCTAAAATGCATAAAGAGCTATAAATGATTAGCAAGGTTTTTATGGCGAATAAAGTGCTTGACATTATGACAATAATGATGGACGCAATTAAAACGGAGATAATTGCAAATAATAGTTTTCTGCTCGACCATTTGAACAACAGTTTAACTTTTATTTTTATTATTCGTACTACTCTTTTTTAAACTTACTGTAGCGCTTCACAGCCAATTTTCGCACAATTTTCGTTTTCTATGATTATATATATTACTTACACAATATTTCTACAATGTTAATTTACATAAATATACATAAGAACACAGGGATAATCTATAAAATATTGGAACTCATCTTTTTAAATACTACACTCTACACGCTTGATTTGGTTCATAGAAAATAAAATATCATAAGTTGGAATTTAATGAATATGAAAAATACAAAATGGGTTTGAAACGTAACTAAATATTAAGGTTCTTTAAACATCACAAATAAATTATCACAACGAACCAAGATTGTCCTCTCGATTGCATAATAATTACTAAAAAGTAAAATTCTCAATATATTATTGAAATAAAATTAGTATATGATTTGAGAAACTATATTGTATAACGAAAACGCATCTACTTAAACTTATCAAAAACTCGTTAGCTTTTGTGTCTATTTGAGTTTAAACTTGATACATCGTGGAAAAGTTGAAATTGGGTTGTATATATAATAGTATTTATGTACTGCCTCGAAATTTTATACCTTATTTGATAAAATGTAAGCATATAAGTTTGTATATATCTCTTTTTTGTAATAATTTTATACCGCATTGAGTGATTCAGGAGACTGATATGTAGCTGGTTTGTGATTGGACGTATATAAATCCAAGACGTGCATAAGATGTTCAAGAGAAAAAAATATAAAGATCAAGTATCACCTTTTCTACTACAGCTCTCTATATCAGGATATTGTAGTTGATATACCCGAACAAGAGTAACAAAAGAAACTAGTAAAAAGTTCAAATTAAATAGTCAAGAAAAGGGTGGAGCACATGGAACGGGATTTTAATGCATCCATTCGATCCAAAATCCCTTTTCCGTAACTCCCAAAGTAAATTTGGTAGCGTTTACTAAAAATGTCATCTAAAAATGTCTACAGAATGAATTCGTCGCATGTTCTACTCCCTCCTAAATGTTGTCGCTTGTTGTAAATTGTTAATTTTGAAAATTGTCAAGTGGATAATTTGAAACCAAGGTACAATTAGGAGGGAAAATATAGCGTCTGAATTCGGACTGATGGAAACTTGACTGTGAATGCTAGCTTGAATTTAATAATGTATTAAAGTGGACGGTTAAACTCCTATAGGTTTTTATACTCAATTATGGTAACTTTAAAAAAGGGTCAATTGTTTTGCTATGTATACTATTAAAATGAGAGGACTGACGGTAAAGTAATGAGACTAAACTGAGAATGGAAGTACAATGAGATTTGTGGATCCAACATAATTAAAGCGCGTTGAATAATGTGATAAAAATGCAAACGATGTTTTTCTTTCATTTTAAGCTATGCGACATAATAATTAACTATCAAAAACTTTCTTTCTT
Source organism: Entomobrya cf. arborea Gr-Col-00668 (assembly GCA_034699025.1). Lineage (NCBI taxonomy): Eukaryota > Metazoa > Arthropoda > Collembola > Entomobryomorpha > Entomobryidae > Entomobrya > Entomobrya cf. arborea Gr-Col-00668. The sequence continues at coordinate 7,581 of JAQIWN010001709.1, forward strand.
CAGCAGCTTCTATAATTACATTTTAATAAGACTTAGATAATTTATTTTTTAAAGTTTAAATACTTATCACCATTCATGGGTAAACTATGTATTTACATGTTAATATATTACAAAGAATAGGAGGTTTTACAGGATTTGATTTTTTTGCTACAATAACAACATCCTTTGCTCTACACAATTTCAAACTTTTTAAAATTACAATTAAGATTCATGATCAACAATACTGCACAGTAAAATAAATAATTGTTCTTAGAATACCATGACGACACTTAAAAATATCTCGAGAAAAAATACATGATTAAGCGCCATAAATATAATGGTTGGTTATATATGACGGTATAATATTGCTACTTGAAATCAAATGAAAATTGCGTCGTAGAACTTTTATCGGCATTATTAGTTTACTAGGTTGCCCTTTTGAAAAACGTATTAATGGGGGGCAAAAAGTTGAGCACTATTTTGAATTAAAGTGTTAAAGTTAGCGGCAGCAGCAGCGGCGGCGAAAGCGGCTGCAAGGTGAGGTCTCGTGGCCATTTTAATCTTTTCTAGTTCCGCCTCTTGGAGTCGTTTCGCTTTAGCTCTCCGGTTTTGGAACCAAATTTTCACCTAAAAGAATATAAAGAAAAAAATATGATTAATTATAAAGTCGGTTTGTGCATAATTGTTATTCACTTCAGACTGACTTAATATGATGGCTTTTTATGAAACGCAGGAATCCACATTTAACATTACATGAAACCAAATTTCAAAAGAAATATTTAGTCCTTTTTTATTCTGCAGTATTCTAGGAAAAGTATTTGTTATTAATTCAAATTTAAAGAAGCAAAGTCCACTGCGGAATGTCAATCAAGTGAAAACAAAAAAGTCAAACGATAATAATGCAAAATGTATAATTGATAATGTAGTCCCGTTTTTATATAGCCTTCTCATTCTCTTAATATCTTTCATTCAATGAACATGCATAAGAGCAGCTATAATTAATTAATCAATTGGCATTCTTATTAACCTTACTTCAGCCTTTTTTCTCTGCTTTCAATGACTTGAAAGACTAATCTAAAGCGTGAAATTTTAATGAAAGCAATTCCCCATGCCATATTCGCTTTTCTTACAGGAAAAAAAGAACAGTTTGGCGTGTATTATTTTAAGATGGACAAACAATCAAAAAAAGAGAGCAAAGTTGTCCTTTTCTACTTTTTGCTTCATGCATAAATATAGTTGAAACGGAAACATCATTTTTATTCACCACGCACGACAACAACAGCAATAAACACAAAGGGAATAATTGGATAACCAAATAAATAAATTATTATTGACTTATTCATAGAAAGTCATCATAATCATATTATAATTAAGAAGTACATATTAGTTCATATACTTCTTATTCTACACAAGCGAAAAAGAAAGGGCGAGAAAGGCGACCAACTTCTCTCATCAATATTATTCTCTCAGTGTGTGACCATAAATATATTATAAAATTCTCATAGAGACTGGTAGTATTTATAAACGTTTGAGCTAGCTCAGGTTTAAATGATTTGCTGTAGTATTTTTGAAGCACGCTAAAAGTCATAACAATAAAGTTGAATGTGTTTGTGTTTGCTTGATTTGATACAATAAATGCTTTTCTTATTTTTTCATAAGAATGTTTTGTGGTAAGTGAAAACTGAGCCGCATAATTCAACCAAAGTTGACAAAGAAAACAATATTTGCTGTCATTTGTAAGTTTTCTGTAGTAAAGTACAGTTTTCCTGAGGATTCGTTTCAATTAATAATTAATAGCAGTTTGTTCCCCGTTATGATGACTGATTAATGAAAAGAAACACCCTATGCGACTGCAGACAATGCCAAGAAGTCTAAATAAAATTTACGTTTCATCGCCATAATATACATACATACAAACCCCGAGTAATTAAATATTGATTGCTTGGTTGAGCACGTACTACTGAAACATAGAGTAAATATCAGTAACAAAGAAAATTTTCTTGGTCCAACGGGAAATTTCGTGACAAGTCTCTGTTTTAAACTCTTTCAGCCAATCCAGTGCTCTTGTGATTGGTAAAAATTGGAATACGAAATGAAATAAATATTTAAGGCGACAAAGGTATAGGTATCTTTAAAAACATGTTCGAATGCAAACAGGACTGCTAATGTAAGTGAACCAAAGATTAAAAGCTAGGTTTTGTGTGCGGAACGGATCGTTAATTATGTTATTGTTGTTGATAATGAGCAAGTTTCTCAAAATAAGCTTAAGGTTTAAGATTTTTGACTACAGATTAATTTTTTTTAGACAAACAAGTCCAGTCGATAAAACACTTTGTTTTGTAGGGAACAAGAAAAGCTACAATAAAGAATTAAGTCAAATGTTTTTTATGTACTATCCTTTTTTTGTCATACTACTAGCCTCTTTGAAACATTAAACGAGGTTTCCATAAAAGACAGAGAAATACGAAAAAATAGACTTTCTTGGTGACACGGCAACGTGCCATTTTTACTAATTCATCTCTGGTTTTCTAGCTAATATGAAAAAGTGTGCATGTTAAACTACCCTCTGGTATAGATTATAGAATCGACAGCATGGAAGCAGTAAAAGATGCATAATAAATTACAGTCAGCAATAGCTGCCTAAGGAGTCAAAAGTTACAAAACGATTGTGTGTGCTCATATTAATATTGAGCAAATAAGAGGTTTTGCAACTTTTATTTTCTTTGGCCTGCCTACATTACACTACCAACTGTCTCTAAAATAGTCTTCATTATTCCCTGCCAAATGAATTGGAACTTGCTAATTACACAAATAGATTTTTGGCAAGCGGAGTAATTGAAGTAGAACATTTTTTTTATTCGTTTAAATGTTTGATACGTCTCCAGCTTTGTTACGAAAGTGGCAAATAAGAGCGAAATAGAAGAGAAGGAGGAGCAGAAGGCAAGGAGGAGGGAATGAACAAGACATCATTATAATTTTGTCTATTGTCTTGTCTCCTCTGGTAATTGTCCATGAAATATAGAAAAAGACTAAATGGTTTGAGTCTATATGATGAATAAGTGTCTAGTGTAGAAAAATGTATACAAGTCTCATCGTCGTCGTCACCACACCATAATTTCATTTCAATTGCGTAGTCGTGCTAGTGTGAAATATGCCAACTCCTTTTTTGGTAACCAATTAAATTACAACAAAATTCTTTTGAGACATTCAGCGAGTGTGTGTATGTGTGTGTCTGATAAAGAGAAAGAGGAAGGGATGCTCATAAGAACCGCTGCTGACAAACGTTGATGTGTAAAATGACAATTGCGATGATAATAATATTTCATTGTGTTGTCCTTTTCTAACTAAAGTAAATAATAATAATGATCATTTAAGTTGATAATGAGAAAAACGGCAGTTATTATTATCATTTTGTTTTTCAACAAACCAGCGCAAAAATGCAAACTAAAAAGAAATGAGTTCATTCAAATTATTTATTCAGCTAACACACTTGTTCATTTGTGCTCACAATGATAAAACTCAAATAATTGTGCATATAAGCTCTCATATTTGTGTCAGTTTTTCTGGTACGTTATTTTGCACATTGTTTCAAGATAGGACCATTAATGAAAATACAGTTTTTTTGCATAATTTCAGCATAGAAAGAGATTTTATTATATGAATGTGTTTGATGAGAGCGGCATCCTGCTCATTATCGTTAAAACAATTAACGATCATGAAAATGCTACAAACAAGGATATCTCACTTATTATTTTGAGTTGGGAGCCATCTTAAATACTAGAATTTAAATTAACAGTTAAGCTATTGTTACAAAAAGAAGCTGTGTTTATTATTATGTTATTTAGAGTCTTCACGTCGTCTTGAAATTATAGCCAGCATTTATTATCATTTCAACACAGCTTAACGTTTTATTCTATTCATTAAAACACAGTTTGACTGATAATTAACAACAATGATAGGACGATGGTGTTAGATATTTTTTAAAGATAGCTAGTCAATGCATACTGTTTACAGTTGTTGGTGCCATTAAAGTCGTTGCTTTAAATCTTTTTCTTTTTCATGTTTGTAACATTATTGAGAGCTGACATTTTAATGAATTTAATTTGGGGATTTTTTTTCTCACAAAACTTGATGAGCATTAGAAAAGACATATTGAGATTAATAGAATGGTTGCCCAAACTTTGTCTTTTTTGCCAAAACTATGGCAAATTGTATACATTTCATCATATTTATTATGAAAATGCTACAGAATCTATATAACGTTTACTTGGTTTAATGGATTAATTGGATTTAAAACTGATATGTGCACTGTGTAAGTACGCCTGTGGTGCGTGCTGTTCGAGGCGACGTATTGTTTATTTTAGATTGTATCTTATAAATAATAATGATATTACATATGGGATGTCAATATAATTGAAAGTTTTCAAAGCGTAAGTGATTACTACTATCAACTATGGCCCTTCGTGATAACGATGATAAAGAAACATTTTTGTGTGGAATTTTTGCACTTTTACACTTTCAAGTTAGTTTAAATGGTGTGGTGGTGTGTGTCTAAATTTTGTGTCTACTTGTGTTCATATATAATTTTAGTTGAGAATCTATTATTGGGATTGTATCAAATATGAGGACAAGTTTGATGTGGCCCAAAACATATCATTATTCTGCTTTTGTACGAAGGAAGCTACCGATTTTATATGATAAACTGTTATTGCACACCTGGTAATTACCGGTTCACGTCACCAAACAGCCTTATTTATCATCATTGTCAGTCGTTTTGTTCTCGCCTTTATTCTATCATATTGTAAATGCATGTATGTATTTATGCGTGCAGATGAATTGCTTTCGGAAATAATTGATTACATTTCTCTTTCTCTATCTCTCTAAATTTTACTAACAAGAGTATGATGGTGATTTGGCCTACGGATCGGACATGATGAGTTTGAACACATCAGAATGTACGCTACAACGTTAAACGACCTTTGGTAGAAAAGTAAATAACTAAAACGAAATACCAAATTTCATTGAAACGATATTGCTCAATTGTATGATTGTTCTATTGCTACATTCTGTTTTGTTATTGGGACCCATCATAAAATTGATATAGCACTAGGTTTCTGCCCTGACAGGTTAAAATTGCACTTTAAAACTTTGAAAAGATAATGATGATGGTGACAGCAGCAGCAACTATTAAACCGCAATAAACTATTATCACCTTTCAAAAGTATCATGTCATCATCCAAAATATCAAAATTCAGCCACAATTTTCAACCCAATGAAATTGCCAAAAATTACGAATATTTGTGTTATATTGCCAATTTCCCCATTTATCTGAAATTACTGCATATAATCCAATAATAATAAGAACACATATTTTTGTTCTGCGTCATCTTCACGATAAACTCCAATTTACTCAGAACCCAATGTATGGATTTAGGAAATGGTCGAGGATAATAGTGGGTAAATGAGCAAATAAACAGGCTCATGATGAGTTAGCTGTAATTGACTTGTACACATTCCCATTTTCCAATTATTTCTCTGGAAAGTTCACTTAAAGCATTAACACTGGTAAGTAGGTAAAAAATTGTTATTTTGGAAGAGAAATAGTTGGTAATATTGCAGCAATAAATAAATTACGTGAGACTATTACAGGATAATTACGGTGCATCATCATCATTTCTCCCTACCTGAACAACTATTTTCTCAATAACACCAACAAACGATGGACATAAATTACTCTTTTAAAAACGACACATTTGCCATTTCACTAAAATTCCTTTTTACATGCACTTATATAAGCTATATAATGCGGAAATCAGAGTTTATTAGGTTTTTCACGAACTTATACAGTAACTGTACATGGTTACCATTATCCTACCACCAAAAATGATAATTATAATTATGATGTCGATAGTGGTCATGATTTGATAATAATTATGTTTGAATTATATGCTATAAATATTTGCTAGAAGGTTAGAATGATGTTAATTCCTAGTCATTCTCATGACCGTGCATTAGTAGGACCATGAAATTTAATACGCCTATAAATATTTTTATTTATTTATGAGAACCACTGAATATGCATAACAGCTTATTAGCAAAATATTATCTCCTTACTGTAACCACTATTATTGTCACTACGTGTATTTAAATTTTCTATGACCTGATTCATTGTTACTTTATATTTATGAGAACATTCAGTCAATAATGCCAGCATTTAAAATAAAAACCAGAGAAATGTTAATAGTCGTTGTACATGAATACGTACGCAGATGCACATGGTAAGAATTAAAAAAGATGATGATGCTGATGTTATGCTAGTAAAAATTTTTGTATAGACGATTTTCATACTCAGCTAATAACTTAGCTTGAGCTAACACATTTTTTAATGCAGACATTCTATTCACTGTTCACAGTGGAAATCATAATTTCATTGGTTTGATGGTGAGACAGAGAGGTGTGTAGAACGTGTAATTCTGAACGCTGTTTCGTTGAGCTAGGAATAGGACTATGCTTTCAGTTCCGTTATCTGTCTTCTTAATCAACAACATGCATAGTAAAATGAAACGAAGAAGCAGCAGAGCATCTTTTTTATTAGCTAGAATCCATCGTGTTCTCTCTCTCTCCTTCGATCTTCATCGCTGCTGACAAATATATTTGGTTGTTGGCTTGTTACATTCAACATTGAATTAATTCGGTGACTCTGTGCCAGGTAATTATTTTGTACTCTTTAGAATGCATGCTTATAAATATACTTTTATCTGCTCTATTCCCCATCTCTTTCTCTCTTCCTCTGTTTCACATGTATTTTCCCTAATTATTACACTAGAGAAATGTTGGCAGCGTACAACTAAAATGGATGCTTGCAAGATAAAAATGGGGTTCGAATAAAATTCAAATTGAATCCCAATAATAATCACAACAACGCCTGAAACGAGAATGTAGCTGCGGATAAATTGGAGCCTCTTAGAGAAAAAAGGCGTTGTTGTTATGTAAACAACTGATTTGAACGACGATTGATGAGGATGTTTCTCCTGCATAAAAATATTTGTTTGTTAGCAACACTAACCTATCACTAGACTATTGGCTACATTCTGTCGCTTTTTTATTTTGTTAAGGATTTTGAGATCTGAAGGTATTGTTGAACTTGAAGGTTCTAGAGATAAACGTACTTCATTAAAAGAAAACCTTATTTTAAGATATGAATTGATTGGGAGCGTGTTTAGTGTTGAAAAAGATATGAAGTGGATTTTACATGTCAACATAATATGATCACAATTTATGGTAAACAATACATAGTCAGTCTGATGTATTTTTTAAAACATGGAGAAAGCAAAATTTGTACCAACCTGAGTTTCAGTGAGATTCAAGGAAGATGAGAACTCTGCTCGTTCGGCTATCGACAAATACTGTTTTTCACGAAATTTTTTCTCTAGTGCTACAAGTTGCTGCGTGGTAAATGGCGTCCTCGGCTTCCGATTAGGTTTGTGTTTCCTCAAAGTGCATTTGACTGGAGAAGGAATTTTTGGTGGTGCAGAAGGGTCATCAGAAGGACCTGGAAATTATCACATAAAAATGTTGTAAATAACAACTATGTATTTTCTGGTTATATTGTTTAAAGAATAGAGAATGTTTCAATTTTTCTGTCTAGCCAAAAGATAAACACAGAGTCATCTTTTGACCCAATCACCCAAAGCGAGCAAAATAGTAAAAAAAACCATGACACCATAATACTGCTATTATGACAGCTATAATTAGGCAAAATCTTAAGAAGCATCATATTATAACAGCCAAAATGCATTAAATTATTGAAATGATTATATGCATTTATTTATCAGACTTTTCATTTAGTGGCAATGTGGAACTTGTCAAAATCCTGACTTGAGCTTCATCACGATAAAAAAATCCTATCTATTTTTCATCATTGTATCAGCAATAACTATGCATATTTTTATGAAAAGCTAAAAGAGTGATAACTGGTCCTTGACGGATTTTCTAAATTTGCATCTTAACCTTAATGCTACATTAAATTTTAATGAACGAGTATGCTCTTTATTATGTCAATTAGTAATTTTATTCGTTTTAAAATATGTTCGTTGAAATTTATACTCTGGAAAATCCCACAGAAATTCGAACTCATAATGAAGCTTATTAAACGTTATTATTCATTATTTAATGAGCAGACAATAATGTGATACGAACAATTTCCTATTATTTTAGTTCATTGTCATCTTCATCATAATAACAATAGTTGTTATTATCCTATGATTGTTATTACTACCACAACTGTCGTCATCATTCGTCAAAATCATCATATTAAAAACTGTTGGTCACAAATAAACATTCCCCTAATCATTGCCATTCCTTTTTAGATTGAAACGGCGCTGGTAATTAAGCCTTTTAAAATAAAATGTAATTAAAGTTGGCTGTTTCATTAAAAATGATACAATGATTTTCTGGCAAACGTCTACCAAAGGTTTTTTACGTGTGTGCATTTCAATTCAGCTTCCGTTTTTGTTCACTCACTCGCAAGGCAAAGTGTGTGTGCATCCTCCTATTCACCAAGCAGGTCATTTTTTTTCCACGAAACGCATAGAGTATAAATAGACATGTTACCTGCTTTGCAGAGTTTGAATACATATTTTTGATATATCTTTTACACGATTATCACGCCATTTTTTAACAGAACACCTTTACTTGCTCGTACTATTGCATGCACTTGAAACATTCCCTGGCCTGTCATTCATGAGTACTTTGAAAAAAAAACAATGACTCTTTTTTTTCCTGACACATTGCATGGTCCCAAATTATGTACCTTTTTTATTTTTTTCTCTATTTTACTGTCTCCCTCTCTTTTTTTTATAGATAAATAAATGATATTAATATACAGCAATATGTACTGTGTAGTAAAATGCTAAAAAATCTTAATAGTTTTTTAAGTTGCCACTGTTGTCATTATACTCATTGTATATACAAAAAATAAAATGAGTGAACAAACGGTCATCAAATCATCACATTATCATAGTGATCATCATCATGATTTTTTTGGCTACATGGTTGCTTGACTCTGCATACATAACGTGTCGTCGGTGACAGCGCTAGCAAGCCAGAAGAGAAAGAGAAGGTGCGTGCATGAAAAAAAGTTTAATTTAATTGTTGGAAAATATAATGGATGAGAGATAATGTGCTCAAAAAACTAAGTGTTGACGGTTTGATGATTTGATTGTGAGGATATTACTTGCTTTTAAAAATTCTGTTGTGTATTATTATTATAATTTTTCATACATACAAGCTTTTATTACTTTTCAGCTACTCACATACCAAAAAAAGCAAAATGAGTGACGTGTAAATATTTATTATGCCGTCTATCTTACCATTGAATTTTTACAGTGTTTTAACACAAATGTAATCGTTTTATCATTACTGTTATTAGTATTCATATATATATAGCCATACAAATGTCTGCACATGCAGTACCAATGCTGTGTACATTTTGCAGCTGCGTTTTTTTTTTTCTAAAATAAAAATATTCAGTATCATAAATTGTATGGCACGCTTGAAAAAATGATGGAATGGAATACTGCGTTGGTGGCTTATTCAGAGATCTCCACTATAATCAAAACTTGTAGATGATTTTGTATGATGCCGTGGTGGTGATGTTGATAATATACAATGTGTGATGATGATGACTACAATAACGCGACCGTGGCCAAACCGTACCAAGAAAAAAAATGCTTATGTGTCACCAATTATAGTAGGTGTTAATTTTCCTTGCTATCACTACAGAAAAACACGATGGTTTTTGACATGGTGCATACCCACAATGATGATAGTTGGGTAGTTCTTGATGTCTAAGTTATAATAAATTGCAGACAAATGGAATTTCCTGATAATATGTATGCAGGCAGTATTTGCAAACTATTAGGTTCGCTTGACAGAGTAACAGTTATTTTAGAAGAAAAAAATTGAAGCTAGTCAAATTTTATTTGATATGCATCTACCATTTTTTTAACTTGTTGAATAAAAATGAAAAAGAGAAAGAAAATAGTGATAAAATAGAAAACAGTAATAACTTACTGCTTGAGCTCTCACTTAATGGATTGTTGAACTTGAGACCAGACCACGTAGACATAGGATGATGTGCAAACGGAAGACCGTGCATAAGCAAGTTGCCCGGATATGGAAATGGATACGCTGGGAACATGGGGCTATTTGGCACAGGTAAAGGTTTCAGCACAGCTGGGCTTGGAGGAGTTGCTGGAGGTGACAAGTCATTGTATTCGTGTACCATTATTCCATTATGACTACTGCTACTACTGGTACTACTCCGACTGCTAAGATTCCTTTCCTTTTGGTGGTGGTGACTGGAGCCTCCAGACAAGAGGGAATCAACAGTGAAAAGTGAAGATTTACTCGACTTTGTCGTTTCTGTAGAAGAAGGAGGTGTGGAGCTCCTCATACTTCCAGCAGATCCTTTACCCATCATTATTCCTGATTTACTCATTTCCAGCATTTCACTAGATAAACTTCCTTGCAGAAGTCTTAAATCTGATAACATTTCAAAAAGTTTTAAAACTTTTGTCTGGATTTTAATTTACTTTTCATCCAGAAATATGTCCAAAACTAAACACAATATTACACGTTTTTCTCAAAATCCTTTTAAGAATTGACACTTTTTGTTGCTTCAGAATCCACACTATAATTTATAACATTTAAAGACTTGAATTATAGGTTAAGTCAATCAACGTTATTTATAATTCAAATCGTAGTCTATTCATTTTCACTTTTGACCAACACAACAATTTTTTGATATTGCAGTACACTTTTTATTCACCGGGTTAAAATAAAACAAGTTTGTTATCCTGAATTTTTACACAAGTTATAAATTGTCAATTCAAAAATTATACTTGAGCAGCAAAAATATTTATAAAAACCATTTCAAGTGTTCACGTACTTGTACTTATAGTATATTTCAAAGAGAAAAAAACACGCTTGTTGCCTCAAAGTTTTTAACAATTTTTTCTTCTTCGGGAACAACTCAGAACCGTGCACTTGACAGCAAGATACAAAATCATGGAATGAGAGTGTCAACATGAGTTTGTCTCTACTTCATGCAAGCTAGCCAGCAGGTTATGGTCCTTCGCTAACACAATCCATGTGAATGAAGAGAGAGAGAGAGGGTGGCTCTCTTCTTAGCTGCCTATTATATGTTTGTATACTTGCACGTATCTTTTACACAAAAGGATAATGAATGTTACACCAAAAATACCAATATTGTTTGTGTGTGTGTTTGTGTACCCATACCCTATCCCTTGCCATGCACACGTACTTCCTTGGATTTAGTAAAGGATGATATGATGAGGCTGTGTAAAAGTTTTTGAACAAAGTTTTAGCTTTACTCCTTAAAAGTATTGCCGTGTAGATCTGGCTTTGGCTTTGACTTTTCTATGGACTTTGTATTATACCCTGTTCCTAAGCTT
>JAQIWN010001710.1:0-19034 GCA_034699025.1 Entomobrya cf. arborea Gr-Col-00668
GCTTTAACGGAGGCCTTTAACACGTTGTGTTAAAGCGTTAACAGTTTTAACGGATAACGCGTTTTAATGCCTTAACAGTTTAACGTACAGGCGAATGAATACCCCCATTGTTACGCTTTTATATTCCAATTTTGATTCGCTTTTGTTGTTCACAATCAGCGTTAGCAGAAATATGTTGATGTGCAGCCAACTGCTGTTTCATTACTGCCGTTTTTCCTATATGACTTATTTTCATGAAATGTTTTGGCTAAGCAGCAGCGGCGGATGGAGACTGCTCAACTAGCATGCAGAAACCTAACTGATAAAATAGGTTTCTCAGTGTCCTGAGCCTCTCCTCTCTGACTTGAAAAGGATGATAAAATGAATGCAATGAGCGAGGCTCCTTTCTTTTCAAAGTTCCATTTTGCTCCTCAGTTCATTCTTTAGTCAGTGTCTTGTAACAAAAAAGCAAGGACGAAAAATGATTACAGCAGCAGCAGTAAATTCGAGTTTAAAGTTCTACCTTCAGCTTTTTACATAGAAAACAAGTAGTTTTTCTTCAACTCGCATCAAAAAGCCCCAGCAAGCCATAGACCATAGACCCGATATATAGCTGTACATGCAATTTTACTAGAGGTAAAACTACTTATTCTGCGCTTTTTCCTGTATAATGTATGCATGAATTCTGCACTATGTACCTATGCAACATTATATATCTCTTGTATTGAGCAGACATTCTATTCAAACAAATATGTATTTTAAACAAGCTTAATATTATTACACTTTGTATGAGAAAATCGAAAAAGTAGCATCTCCTCCCATAACGGACTACCGTAACTTACTATATCGCAAAAATGATGGGCTTTCAGTTTTTTTTCTTCATTTTGTTACATTTTTTTCTTGTAACGTTATGCGTGGGTGCTTCAAGATAACAATCTCTACACATGTATTTTATTGCAAAATACTTTCAGTTACATGTGCTGTTACACAGGTAAAAAAATTGGTAGATTGATTAATTAAATTTTAAAAAAAAATCACATTGTCATTGCGAAACTTAAATAGATTGGTTATATGAATGAACGTATTACGTGTGTACGTTTGTCTTGAATTTATAATAATTGCAATTTGTGATTTTCAAAAGTTTTCAAATTGGACGATTTGCTGATGCTAAATCCAAAATAATTTTCTGCTGTTGTAAATTTTTGGTATTACAGCTAACAAAGTGTGCGTTGCTTTCTGATTTTTTTCCCTGGTAATAATCCCGTTTCTAAATGCATGAGGAACACAACCGGTTAAATGAATAAAATGTAACTGAGACGAAAGGGTATAATGATGACCATGGTGATGATGCTGATGAAAAGATGAGACACAACGACCACCGTACCAAGCATGCGTGTGTGTAAATAAAACCGGTATTTCGATACTACCTGCATACTTTTTACTTTCTTGAATGAATTATTATTTTCTTGGTAATGATTTGTTACCTAGGACACTTCAGATAGACATATTATATACGTATGCATATGTATTTATATGTTCTACATGTTGCTATGCGTGAACCAAGTAATAATGATAACGGTTCAATTGAAAGCGATGAGTGTGGACAAGCAATTTTTTGTACATTAGTTTTCCAAATACATGTATCAAAAATGGAAAATGTATGTGGTTGCACATTTAGTTAATTCAGTATGGCGTTTATTTTTAAACAATATTGTGCATGATGAATGTCCTTCTCTTCTAACCAATCTGGGTTCATGCTCAGTTCTATAGGTAGAATTTAAAACTGAAATCTACTCTGCATTCAGTTAGGGGTTGTAGCTATTGGTTGGTAGATGTATGGAAGGAAATTCGGATTCTCGGGAAAGCCATTCCTCCTTGTAGCATAATTATTAAGTCATGATAGGAACTTTTTAGTTGATTTTAAAATTGTATTTCACTTTTTTTCCTAAACTGACGGAAAGTTAACGCAGAATCATTTTATCGTATGTTATGAATTAATGCAGACAAGTTATTATTTGCATCAACATAATTTGTAAACTTATTTAAAGAGATACTGTGACTTGGCTCGTTAAGAATACGCGTACAGCGATTATAAAAATAACGCATTGCTTTCCAGTGTGGTACTTGTTTATTCGTTAATAGAAAGCTTCTTCTGGAACGACAGTATATATTATGCATGATACATGGAAATCGTTTGTATGTATGTAATATTACGTTAGCAAGCTAATGATTAACTTTTAATTTGTAATGTTGATGGCAATAAAGAGTTAAGCAATCAATAATTCAGCCAATCTTTGTAAAAAGCATGAGCGTATCTGAGTTTACATTTACAACTACTTGTATAATATGTCAACACAAGAAAACATAAAAGGTCGTTTACCCCTGTTTAATTGCTCTGCATGTTGGATTTAAGTGACAATTTTGTATTTTAATATGTCTTACAGAGAATTCCTATGCTGACTCAAATAACTCTGGAAAATCATTTCATCCGTGTCGAGTATGTGGAGACAAAGCGTCAGGATATCATTATGGAGTAACGTCATGTGAAGGATGCAAAGGGTTTTTCCGTAGAAGTATTCAAAAACAAATTGAATACAGGTAAAACTTTAAGCTTCTTACTTCTCCTTTTATGTATAATATTCAATATTCTGTGATCGTCAACTTTGGTAATGCGTTAATTGGGTAATAATGCTATGATGAAAAAATTTCAGGTGTCTACGAGATGGGAAATGTCTGGTGATTCGACTCAATCGTAACCGATGTCAATACTGTAGATTCAAAAAATGCTTGGCTGTGGGAATGTCGCGCGATTGTAAGATTCCAAGTTTTAAAATCAGCATATTACAAAAATGCATGTATGAATTGCCAGCAAAATAATATATCATTTATGGGCGTGCTTCGTTATCATATAAATTTTGTATGAACATTTAATACATGAATATTGTTGCCATGATCATGATGGCGAGGCTGGCAATGCATACCAATTAAGTTTTTTAAAAGATGACTAACTACTTGCCTGGTCTGTCTTGTGACAGCGGTCCGTTATGGTCGTGTGCCAAAGAGGTCTCGAGAAGCGATAACCTCTGCAGAGGCGGATCAGTCCTCTTACGATGGGACATCACATTCTGCATCTCCTGGATCAAATACATCATCCGAAGGGTCAATCACCTGCGGAAGTAGTACTTCATCTAGTAATACCAGCAGTAATACTAATTGCACTACCACCAACAGCAGCAATAACAACAAAAATGTGAGCAACAACAGCAGCAGTACAACTGCATCTTCATCCAGTAACTCCGTGGCTAGTAATGATACGAATGCAGTTTCGTCTACATTTACAACCAGCTTAAATTCTCTCGCCACAATCGTTTCTCAAACTCATCTGCACCACTGTGTCTACACACAAGACAGAGTTCGTGACATTGCTCCCCGCAAATTGACTCTGGTGATTATTTATTTTTAATAATGGAAAAGATCGCATTTATAAGTAATACAATGACTTTAAATATGATTTGTACACTTTTTCAGGATTTGCAAGAAAACAACCAAGCAGTACGGGTATCCCTGTTCTCAGTTTTGTCCAGGGAAATGCTAGCTTCCATTCAGTCTGTGGTAGAGTTTGCCAAGAGAATTCCTGGGTTTACGTCGTTACCTCAGGATGACCAACTTATTCTGATTAAATCTGGATTCTTTGAAATTTGGACAGTCTATGTTGCCCCGATGACAACGAAAGATACAATTACACTGTCAGACGGCTTAACTCTCAGTCGTAAACATCTCGACATAGTTTACGACGTAAGAATAAACCACTGCAATACAAGTGACACATTACGAGTTGCCCACTCTTGTCAGATGAAAGTTAATACGATATTTCTTGGTTTTTTCCCTGTAATAGTCGGAATTCACGTCATCCCTCTTTTCATTCTGGCTGACTGTCTCGTCCTGGATGGATTCAGAACTTGGTGTTCTGTCAGGAGCTTGTCTACTTTCACCACAGCGGTCGGCCCTAACCCATCATTCCGTCAACATGTTGACCCATTCCCAAAATCAGCTTATTGACTCGCTAAACAAAACTGGTATTCCGTCACTTCTAAATGACTTACGAAGAATTGGTACCTTTCACAGTGATATTTTGGATTGGTACCGACAACATTGGAATCAACTCGTATGTCTTCCTCCACTTTTTGCGGAAATTTTTGATATTCCCCGTTCAGTCGAGGATGAAAACATGTATAATAGTTAGCAATCATCAGAATGTCATTATAATATAAGCAGTAACGGCGACTATTGCTACCACCCATCTTTCACAGATTCATCATCATCAAACTCATATCTTTGTTGGAGCAGCGGGAAAAAATACATGCTACATTGAGACGATATTTTATTTTTGAAAATTATCCCTGACCCTGAGCATTCTAATAGAAGTTAACAAGCAACCTGCAATCACTATAATTTATTTCTCTACTAGCTTATTTCTTTTTGGGTTGCTCGTTTCATTCTTTATTATTCTGGTTGCTCCAGTCAACAGGCTTGATTATATATTTTATTAAAAAATGAACAATATTTTTAGTCATGTAGAAACACCGGTTAACATAACAACGTTAGAGGGCGTTTTGTTTAAATTTCTGATTATTAATTTGATCTTCTCCCTTATATAATTTTATTACAATTTATTATATTTAGAAAAAGAAATTTCATATTTTTATAACAAGAAACATTATTTTGAAGAAATTCAGTACGTTCACTTTGCAAGTCTGAATTTTAGTCTCACAGTAACTACAAAACATGCAAAAGTGCATATGAGTAACAACAAAAATAAAACTAACCAGCAAAAGTCATCGGATCGGTAGAACTAATTTATCATTATCAAGTTTAAAATATCAGTAGTATACATGATAGATAGCTTCTTTTTCGTATTTAGTTTTAAAATCCTCGTCAATAAGGAGCTACGCATATTAAAGCACATTTTAAACAAAAAAAATATGAGCTTACGTGAGAGTTAGGTTGAAAGAAAAGGAAAATTTCCTGTATAATAATAGTATTTTAGTCGCTTCTAACAATTGTATGTAACGTCATCTCAATTTTTGTAAGTAACGCAATTTCATTTCACATTCACCTTAGCAAATATATGTGAACGGTTACCGGTATATGTATATTTTGTGCAGCACTAACTAAAATCAGTTGTCACTCTTGTGGTCACTTAAGTTTAATCTGTATAAAAATCGAGATATTTAGTAACTTTTTTGATAGCGATGGCAATGCAGATATACGATTTCGTGTGTGATGAACAGTAAGCATAAAATGAAAACGAACGAATAGATTTTTTATTTATTTACTTAAACGTACTTACTCCAGTCAAAACATGCCATGCAAGCTTTCACGTATGTAGACACCTGAATATCTAGTTTAAACAGATAATGATTTTAGGGAAAACTTTTAACGCAGACATCAGAGTGATAGTGCAACATGGCAGCTTTTTAGAGAATGCACAGTTCATTACCAAATGACACAATATTTTATTGGCAACTTAGTTTGCGAATTATTGAATGACATTGTGTTTACATTCACGTGGAATTTTTTATTATAACAAACAAAATTAGATCTTTCATATTTTACTGGCATAAATGTCGTTTTGAATTAGGTATTACGTAAATGCAAAAAAAACTGAAGGCGTTCAAGAACGCATTTTGTTCAAAATTGTAAACTCTCTTTGATGTTTCTTTGTAAATGAAACTTGGTAAAGAACTGTACATTCGAAGGTATGTAACATAGGGTAACAATAGCTTCTAACTTCAGTTTAAAGTTGTAATTGAAGTTAACTTAATCACCAACATAGTACATAGCAATCAACAAAATGTATACTCATATTATTATTACAAATGTATATTTAGAAAGAACCTCAGTAGAATATCAAATGGTATTGTATTGTACTCTCAAAAGAAACTCATACATATTAAATATTATGTAGTTTAAAAATTACTATATTTATCTAATTTACATTTGCTTAACTGAACCGGTATAATTGTGATCTGTCAAGTTATTAAGTTGTAGGGATATGGATGCATTCAGGGGATTTGCTAAGGATAACTTTTCACTACTGTAAGAAATCTCTAAGCTAGATCTGATGAAAATTTTAAATGTAACAACTTAAAGTTTTTAAAATATTTCCATTTAAGAGAAGTTCGTGTCTGTCTATATGCGTACCTTAAATTTCCTCCTTGAACGCCATGTCATTTTTTTTATAAATTACATTATTCGCTTGTCTTTAAAATAAAACTTTAGATTTTCTTGTGATGTTAAACGAAAAGTTAAAAATTGAATATTATGTAGTTTCTAAATTCTTCCAGTTAAAATACAAAGCTTGAAACTTGCCTAGTAGATGCTTCATGTTGTTAAAAAAACAATTTCAAACTTTCATCGGAAATTCGGTGAATGTTATACTAAGTTCTATTAACCTTATCGACCCCCGTACCTGGAAACGTGATTATTGCTGTATCATATTGACTTACTACGAACAAAAGAAGTAACGCTAACCTGTGTAAAAAAATCGTCAAAATATTAAACCTGTTTTGATTTAGGCTCAGGTTTCTTTCAATCATGTGAAAAGTATGTAGAAATTAGAAAAAGTCCCATAAAATAATTGCCCTTTTACACGAATGTGATCTGTTTCATTCCGTTTGATAGAATATATCGGAATGAAATAATAAATACAACCGGGTAAAAAGTCTATAATATAGTTTGTATTGCATAAAGTTTTGAAAATATTCGTTGTAACGCACGTCAATATGTAAACGCTAACAGTTTATCTTTGCTAACATGTATAAAAATCTTATTTCCGTCTTTGAGGGTACCTTGGGATATACTAATTATCTGTGTTTAATTACGCAATACTGTTGATACAACAACTAAAATGCCATGAATTGATATTATGTTGTAAAGAAACGTATACAAAATTGTTATTTATAACTAACGAGGCTTATATAGTGTAGATGATCATGTTTATATAATCTACTACTACGTTTTATAATTTTACAAAAGCAGTCCTAATTCCATTGACAGTCAACTTTTTTATTTAATTTTTGCAATTATTCAATAGTTTGTCTGTCATGATTTGCGATATACCTTTCCCAGCTAAGCTAGATATTTTGAGCTATTGTGGATTCAGGGGCCAATTAAACAAAACACTTTTCAACTTTTTGTGAGAAATATAACATTTGATTTGAATTACTTTTTGTAACGTGGTAATTTTTTTTGCAAAATTGTAAATATAGATTTCCCCCGGTTGTGTATCTTTGAAGATTTTCAGTCAAACATACAATCATTATGATAATATAAAATGTAACTGTAGTATAAGCTTTCATGTGATTATTGAATGCAGTGGATACGTGAAACTTTGTTACATGTGTACATTTCAAAATAAAATAAAATAATTTAAATAGTTTTTAAAAAAATGTGACAAATTGACGTTGGGTGACTATATATATAGTAATGATGCTAGTACTGTATTATTCATTATTCGTTGTGTGCAAGTACGATTTTTTTTGATAAATATATTACAGTAATATATTTAAACTTAAACCGATTATTATAAATATTATACCTGTTACTTAGGGTACTTTAGTAGTTAAGATTCAAAATAAGATTGTGTACGTTTTCAATAAATATTCATTAGAAAGAAAACATTTGGAATGCATAAACTGTAACAATACTGGTGAAATATGAGATACGATTAGACGAACGTAAGCTCATGTCAGGGTGAATACTGTAGTACATGCAAAAAAGTGAAATAATAAAAAGTAATCATGATATATGAAAACTAGAAGATGAGAATGTTGTGCCACTTGTCAGAGGTGTATGACATTAATTTATAAAAATGTAAGGTGAATAATGTTAAATGTTATTTAATCTATAGTTATTTGATAGTTTATATTGTAACCGATATAAATAAATACGTTATATGAATATTGTGAGAAAACGTGAAGAAACTATAAGGTTGGAATACTATATAGGCATACATATTAAAAACTATTTACTTGATGTACCTCTCCGACAGAAGGAGTAGTAGCTGTCGGATTTTCAAAACTAATAGAAAATACGTGTTAATAAATATGGTAGATTTTATGTTTCAACTTATTTGTGAACTGATTATTTAATTTTTGCATATTTAATGCCGTGATCGATGATTTCAAATATGCACAAAGTCAGCAGTCCAGTAATATGCTCATGGTTTTTCAATGCGTTTATGCCTATGCTTATGCCACGACTCAGTATGACGTAAAATGGAAATAAATGTAGCACATTTTTATGCTGGTTTGATTAATCAAATTCACACAACACAATGTCAAATCTAAATCAATCTGGCTTTTACTCCCATTTTCTCCAGACATGGAATTATAGACAACAAAAGATAATCCTTCTCTTTTAAACTATTTATATCGTAGGGTTATAATCACTGAATACATTTGCTTCATTAAAATTTTCAATTGCCTACTAAGATGGAGCTTTTTCTCTAGATATCATTGTATTTTTATTTTTAATATATTTTAGGGAATTGTTCTACTCTCTCCGGCATTTCTTAGAAAAGGAAAGCCTTGATTTCATCGTATAACACCAATACGAGGGCACCACCAGTACCACGGAGAACATTAGAGAACGCTCCCTTGAAGAAAGCATTGCCACCTTCGGTCTTGTAAATCTTACCCCAGCAGTCCATGGTGTTCTGTTTGTAAGAAAATGAAAAAAAACTCATATTAGTTGTCTTGATTTTTGAACGATACACTCGATAAATAAAAACCATGGTGATAGTTTGCCAGCATACCTTATACATCTTATCGGACCTTCCAGACTGCATCATCATCCTACGTCGGACAGTATCGAATGGATAAGATACAATACCGGCAACAGTAGTGACAGTCTGGGCAATAGCCCATGAGACAAGAAATGGAGTTGTCTTGGGGTTTGGCAACATCCCCTTGGCGGTATCAAAGAAACCGAAGTATGCCGCTCTGAAAAATCCAGCACACATTTTTCATTATAACATTTGAATTTTGAATAAAAGAAGTGCAAGGAAACCATAGTTTGAGAGTTCATTGTACCTGTAGATAATAATACCCTGAACGGACACTCCGAAACCTCTGTACAATCCCATGAGACCGTCACTCTTGAAGATCCTACTCAGGCAGTTACCTAATCCGGAGAACTCACGCTCTGCTCCAGCCTTACCAATATCGGCGGCCAACCTAAAAATTTTTCAAGTATAAAAAGTGAATGAATCGCTCAAGGTAACTTTTAAAATAAGGATGTTAGTTTTTATGTTGATTTTAATTACCTTGTACGAGCAAAGTCAAGGGGATAGACAAAGCAGAGGGAGGTTGCTCCAGCAGCACCACCAGAGGCCAAGTTACCCAAGAAGTACCTGCCGAATTGGGTGTTCTTGTCTACTCCGCCCAAGAAAATTTGCTTGTACCTTTATAATTTTTAAAAAATTCAAAAATCATAAGTAAACTAATGTTATGAAGATTTGAGTAGAAAATATTTATCCATAGAAATATATCAATATCCCCTTACTTGTCCTTGAAGGCGAAGTTGAGCGCCTGAGTGGGGAAATACCGGATGACATTGGCCATGTTACCTCTCCAGAAAGCCAAGAAACCTTGTTCTTTTGGAATTCGGACGAAGCAGTCAACCATGCCTGTTTAGCAAAAAAAATCATTTTTAATTCTCCTGTAATAGACGTGCATAAATTTACGCATTCAAAATATCATTCATTTATGATTATCGCAATATCGAAGACTATTTTAGTAAAGTACCAATTTAAAAATGCCAGCATGCATATTTGACCCGTTGGGAGATGTAGGTGAAAACTAAACTAAACCGCTCTTGTTAAATGTCATCATAGAGACATAACATCTTCAGCATATTTAATGAATCGAAAAACAAAATGATGTTTTTCATCAACATTTTCCCGGTGATACATTTTTAAGTTCGTAATTAGTTACGAGAACGCATGAAGAAAGCTGGCATTATTCTTGCCTTGTCGTCTTATATGGAAGAATTTTTCTTTGGTTTGAAAATTTTTATGTGAATTATATTGCCTACAAATATTTATTTTTCTATTTGATACGGCACTAACAGCACGGCTACGGTTTCTTTTGCATACCTATTTTTACTCATGGGTCTCCATCTTTGCATTCTTCTGCGTAACTCCATTCAGAGAGGAACCGTAAATGATTTCTACTTTGGCCACTTTGGCACTGGTGCCTTGTGCGAAAACTTTACTCTTCAACTGTACTTTTTCAGTGACATATATGTTATTAACGATGGGGCACATTTAGCACTACAGACCATGCAAAATACTTCAGAAATAAGTAGTTTGAAATTGTTTCCTTCTCATTATGGTACTAAATTACAAATGTAGTTGCATTATCTTTCTACACTTAATTAACAGAAAAATCGTCCAGAGTTTGCTTGGTACAAATGTTGAAATTCCAGCATGTGTGCATTACATTATCTCTAAGATAAATACTAACATTGCGTAATTTATTGCTCGTCAATGAAAGTTATCATGCGACATTGAAATTGATAACACTGTATTGTGTATTCATTCACTCTACTGTATGCATTTCACGTTTATATACTCCGCTATCCACGTCGCTTTTATCGTTGCGTTGTCCCTCTCTCACAAGTGCTTTAATAAAGTGATAGATGAGACAGAAAATCTCTCAATTAATCATTTCAATAGCTAAACTAGCTGGAGTTGTGCATGGAAAAGGCAAGTACCACTTGTCATAAAGACCTAATTATCCAGAATTATCAGGTAGACTAATTTCTGGTACTCTTCTAACATAATTGAATATTATTTTAAGGCAATGATAACATTGTTCTCAACTAAAAATTGGAACTTAACCTAAGTGGCAGCGGTTTTCCAGCCATTAATATACAACTTTTATTAAAAA
Organism: Entomobrya cf. arborea Gr-Col-00668; assembly: GCA_034699025.1. Classification (NCBI taxonomy): domain Eukaryota; kingdom Metazoa; phylum Arthropoda; class Collembola; order Entomobryomorpha; family Entomobryidae; genus Entomobrya; species Entomobrya cf. arborea Gr-Col-00668. The sequence continues at coordinate 10,935 of JAQIWN010001710.1, forward strand.
TTGCCCTTTAAATTCCTCTGATAACAGACTAAAGTTACTATGACGAGAATAACATGATTGATTGAATGACATGCTTGTTTTTTAAATAAAAAATGAAATTGTAATATTTCATTGAAATTCAATCTTAAATGCATTCGTACTCAAATGCAGTTGATACGCCCTAATAATTCGATTCCATAACACCCAGAGCATGTAAATCCATTTGTTTTCTTCCCAACTAGCATCTTACGTAAACATAAAAGTAATGAGCATTTAGATCCAGTCACACGATCCCAAAAAATGGTTAGCGTTTGTGAGAGCTGAGATCTGCCATGACAGTTTGTGGCAAGACTACCGTGGTGATCTGATGACGACAACACAACTTGACTAGCAGAAAAGATTGAAATTTATGTGCTACTCGTGTATTGTACTTACACATTTCTTGCTATTTAGTACAAATTACATCATAAGTAATTGAATTTTCACTGTAACAAAATCAATGCCAACTGCTAACACATGCATTTTTATAACCGTGTTTAAATGGTCAATATAATTATTACGACTTTTCTTTCCTTTTTTTGAATGAAAAATGGTGATTGAAAACTAAAGTTTTTCGCACCATGTCGGTTTTCTTATCGGTTTTACGACAAACATATGAGCTTCGTACAATATTCTACTGCTATTCAAGCGGCCATGCATGTGCTGTTATGAAAATATAGGTCACCTATATGGCAACAGAACAAGATCCAAAGAGGCCATAATGTTCTTCTTTTACTCTCACAGCTCATTCAATGGCAACGGCAGCAGTAGAATCCGCTTTAGCAGGAATAAACCCAGAAATGCATTAAGCCACCTATATAACTACCTACCTATATTCTACAGCAACGATAAAATGATGGCCAGTAAATATTTCCACAATAGTTTCATTTCCATATTCCAATACTCTACTACCACCACCACCACCAAGCCACCATACTTACTTATTTGAGTATGTGGGAGAATTTAATGCCTAATAATACTTTGATCTTTTTGAGTTAGTGAGTTTAGCATGAGGATGAAGATGAATAGTATTATGGATTACCTAAATGCATTCACTAACATAATTTCATGGCCGCTGAAATATCGTTGAAGTAAAATCACAATTCAATGTAACTAACGATTTTATTCAGTTGACCTTGTTCTATGTGCAGGTATGCTCAAATTTATGATTTTGGAAATTCAATTAAACTAACTGAATAAAGCCATTTTATTTCTACCTCATTAAATCTGTCTTAATTACAACTATCTGACTTAATGCATTCACCCTAATTTCTTAATTCTTTGCACATTTTTTTCTTCAAAAATTAACTACATTAATTATATGAATCTTTATGTAAAAATTAAGATATTAGGCACAACCTAATACTTTTTTATGACTGCATTTTTAACTAGATGATGATTTTATGATCTCGGTTTTCAAACTTTGTGAAATGATATTAATGTGACATTTTTGATTTATCGGATGATTTCGCACATCCCTGCCTACTGGGTGCTTGCTAAGTCCGCCATTTTCACTATTAATAGTATACTTGCATAATTAAATACATGTGTAAAACTTACCCTTGTATCTGTTTTCAACGGCGATTTGCTTGGATGCATGTTGTACCTGCAAAAGCAACTTGACACGCTCAATTGGGGCGACAGCAGTTTTGGAAATTGCTGCGGAGACACCTCCGGCAACAAAATCCTTCATGAAGGATACGGGATCGGTAATACCCATTTTGTGGCTCTGCAAATATAAGTGAAAAAAGAGTTAAAACTTTTACCACAAAATTAATACTACATCCAAAAAGAAGGAATTGTTCTTTCCAAATTATTATCAGTTAACAAAAATAATAATTTGTATGTGGCTAAAAGAAGTTGTGCACGTATATAGGTATTTAGGTAATGGCACTGCACACGCCTTGCATAATAGCCAAAAAAAATCCTGCACGCCTATAACTTTTAGTGAATATTTTTCTCACTAGAACAACAATTTTAGAAAGATAATTATAATCCAACAATTAAAATAATTTACTACTCACTTGTTTTGTGTTTTAAAAATTTAACTTGATAAAAACTCTTGAATGTCGGTGTGTTGTATGAGACCTTTGTGGAAGAAACGGAGAGCCTCCCTGTGTCTGGTGTTAACTGGCTGCGAGAGAGTTGCCGAAAGGATCGAAGGAAATGGCTTCCTTGCTCACTGCAGCCGTGGTGGACCTTCTCCTGCCTGCCTCTCGGCCTTTGACGTCGATTTCATCGGTACGATGTTGCCATGTAGTGCTCACATGATCGTATTCATATATGTATATTCCACATATACCCGAATCTACTATACATTTAAAACATTCATTTCCATCATCATCAGAGTATAGTACAATCATATCTTTAATATTGCTCTGCTATTGTCATCTCATAGCAAAAAAAATGTGTGCATTGTGTATTAAACATGGTCGTATGTACGAGAACTGCCATACTTACGCCACTTGCCAATTTGGATGAAATATATACATACATGCTTTTACACTCTTACATATGCTTGTTGAATACTTGAAAGAGAAATCACAATCTGGCATCCTCAACATTTTCCACCACCTTGTCCACCCAACGTGGAACATTGCATAAAGCAAGTAAAGTTGGCTAACATCTTTGAAAGCAGTGTACTAGCAGTAGTAATAGAGGTAGACAAGCATGCCTTCTTCTTCCCCTTACCGACATATATGTAGAGATAGCAGATTACGTACATAACTGAGAAATATATACATTTTTATTTTCTACCTTTATTCATCATACATAATTGTGGGATCATGCAAACGCTGTGCTTCTACGGAAAGGTGTGTTGGGGGCCACAATTCATATTGGCAATCATAGATACAATCAGTAAAGCTTTACTATCTAGTTCAAAACTACTACCTTTATAAAGGTAGCATTTTTCAACCAAACAGAAAATCTAAGAATTGTGGAAGAGGAAGAGCAAAACTACAGCTTGGTGTAGTGTATGAACATACCTCGTTCGTCTTCTTTGAAGGAGCTCAAAGGACATACACCTATTAGACAGTATATGATGTAAAGTCAGACTAATGTTCCTCTCCTTGCTGCTTATATTACTGCAGACCGGCTAAAACGAGATAAGCCGACACATGCCGAATGTCAGAGTATAGATAAAAATGTACCAAGCCACGCAGTGTGACAATTATATATATATCTATTCAGCATCAGTAGAATTATACAATACAATAATCATTATATTCTATATATATACTTGTATGTATGTATAGAGCCACGAGGAACTGTATAAACCTTTTTTAAAGTTAGAAAATACCTACGCACGTACAACCATACATATATATTGTGTGTTAGGTAATGTAGTGCTAGGCTTGAGTTACGTACATATTTTTGCCGGTTTTGAATATATATGTATTGTACGCAAGGCAAAAAAAAATCTGCAAAATTGTAGGCTACTGCTACCACAAATTCGTACCGTTTACCCCATAAACGAATTGCAAAAAGATTGGTATATGCATATTATGAGTATGAGTCACAGTAACATGTACATGTGTAGATTTAAAGATGATTTTTACTCGAGACTTTCGTTAAAAGATGATTTAACTACGGTACAAGTCAATACGATATGAAAATATGGCGAAGAGAAGATTTTTTTGCTCAATGAGGCGAGAGTGGTAGAGTTGGTAGACGAAGAAGAAGCAAAAAATGATGTACAAGTTTGCGGCAGGTTTTACTTCAATCCGACTGAATACCGTGTAGACCGACTTGTCGGCCGAACTTGCCAGTGAATATAATTTTTGCAATGGTAAAATATAGGACATGTGAGTTTCTTTCCCATTCCCAATGCTCTTATTTTCATATCTTCTTGGGAGTTAAAATAACTTCCAAATAGATTTTTCTACTTTTCATATTCATTTTTCACCAATTTTGCCATGCTTTGGCATATGGATTGAATAAGATTTGACTACTACTTAGCCACGAGCATTATGATGATAATGAGCAGCAAAAACAATAGTGTTTGCTTATTATTACCACACTTCTAATGCTACAACACACCTAATCTCCTTAATTGAAAATAGCTCATCGAAGCCATTTTCTGTTATGTATGCATTTGTAATTGTTACACATACAATTTTAATGGAGTTAAAAGAAAAAATTGGGCGGATGTTTCAAGGATCCACTTGGCACAGACTGTGTGGAATTTCGGGACGTTAATGTATGCATATTATGGTGTCCAAGAACAAATAACAACACAATATGATTTCAAGCTCGTCAGTGTAATATCAAATATCAACTCAAAATCTTTATGGACCCCAAGAGTGAGATGTTTTTGTTTCATAGCTGAATTTAGGACAAAAACATTTTGGCATCTAGGTAATTTTCAGTACAGTATTTGGAGTCTAATGGAACAATCATTGTTTTGAAGTATGAATTATAAATTATGTAAACTATCCATCAGAAAATTTTTCTTAGGTAAAGCAAAAATCGATTTACAGAAGTTAATCAATGAAATGAGTATTGGTGCAGCGTACCATTTTTATTTTAATTTTATTACTATTACAATTATTATTACCTTGAGCAAGAATGGTGTGCACCTAAAAACGCATGCAAATAGTAAAAACGACGAAATATAATAGCACATCAAATTAAAAACCCCAAGATATGGGTAACATTTTAACCAAGCCCAAAGTGCAAAGAATGGGCGATTTCGTTGCTACTACCTACCTGAATTTTTTTAAGTTAGTCGCCAGCGACACATAATGGATTTTTGAAGAATCTCTCTGGAACAGCATTTTGAAATTCGTATTTGTAAGAGAATCTTCTAGAGAGCAGGGTTTGTGTACACCAGATTTGGAAGCTTCTTTTTAGAAACTAATATAAACTGAATGCTGACATTAAAAGTTGTGCACATAGGCTTCCATTATATTATATTCTAATGCTAGTAATGGTCCACGGATCTAGCTAATCCATATAACGTAGTTTTTAAACCTGTCAGTCCCAATAAATTGCTAAAGCCACAATGTATTGTCAAGTAATATTTAAATTTGTTTATTTAATTTTTACACATAGCTATTTTACTCGTTACATGTTGTGAAAACAAAGCTTCATATTGTGCCACTCCTAATGACTTTATATTATTATACTAGTAACAATATAATTAATTTCTTTAAAATCATATTTATAATGTTTATTATTTTCAAAAAATCATTATATTTATAATGTTTATTATTTTCAAAAAATCATTATATTAATAATGTTTATTATTTTCAAAAAATCATTATATTAATAAAAAACGAATGTGTGCTACTTACTAATATATTTAGTTTCTACATTCAACTTGATTTTATTGTTTGTTTATCACATTGCCCCAAATATGGTGTAAATGTGCTTCCATGAAAGTACACGAAAAGTAAAGTTGAATGAAACTTGATAATAAATGACAAAAAAGTGACACTAATTGATATACCTCAGCGTAGCACGCAACACAAATAAATATATATCACACCGGTCAGTAGATGAAATGTTACCGCATTTGCGCCATGCTTATTATAGATTTAGTGCTTTACTGAACGCCTGTTGTACATGAACTCTTTGAGAACGTAACAGTATTTGAGAAGAAAACGGTTACTTTAGCAAAAGAGCTCAGGGAATGGTGACGAGAACTAAATTTAACCTGATCAATCACTATAAGCTTGGTTCTAAAATCAGGGCATTTACTAAATTTTGCCACTTCGCATTCTTAAATTGTTTTAAAGCACAGTTAGATGTACATCCCATTATGTTATGCTCAAATTTAACTCTGCTATTTATATGATTATACGGACCATTCCAAAATAGATGGTTCAACTAGCTGCTCTTTTCTTGAGAGAAGGTTTATTTACAAAACTGCATCCGAGATTTTAATCATAATGAATGCAAATAAATGGCTTTTATAAAGGATCCACGATAATAAAGGACACTCATTTCAATGAATGTTTTCTTACAGTACACGCATGTCATACCTGCATACGTAGTATGTCTGAAAAGTACACACTTTTTTGTTCCAGAAATAAGCAGATCGAAGACCAGCTAACGGTTATTTTAGAAAATTAGGGTATCAGAAGAAAAGTTACGCAACCTCATTTATTCCACTTTCAAAAATTACGAAATAATATTTTGAATTCAGTGTCCACAGTTAACAAATAGTGGCGACTTATGGAAATGTTTGGTACTATAATATTGTCCAGAAATAGATGATGAAAAGTGCAAAAGACATTTAATTATAGCTTTACCTTTCGGAGGTAGGGGCTCGTATAATCATAGGTAAAAAATATTTGGACGCATAAATCGACCTCTAGGTTTATGCTACAGCAGATGATCAACCCATCGATATACTCAAAATAGGATTACACCAAATTGAAGGGCAGGTTCTAAGCTTTAAAGAAACAACAGCTTTATACAGGTTAACCTTGAACAGTGGTCAGAATTATTCAATGAAACAAATAGGTAAATTTTGACACTAAAAATATCTTTAATTTACAAAATTTCAGAAATAGCGTTTATGTTAAAATATCGCATAATAGACATAGATAAGACGTGTTTTGGGCATTTCCGATAGCTGAACTTTTTCTCTACAGGAATCTTATGCTAGTTCTGCAGACACATAAAACGTACGGTAAAACGGCGGCATTTCGCAAAAACCGGCTTTTGAAATTTAGGAACTAATGTAAAAAAATTGGTTTTGAAAACTAACCGAAATATTTTAAATCGAAACGATTACAGGTACTGTTTTGTGCATATTCTACTAATTAAAATATGCCGTTTCTAAATATACTAAGCTTATGAGTATGAGTTGCATGCACTTTTAGAAAACCGTCATTGAAATGAGTCTCCTTTATTATCGTGGATCCTTTAAATATTTGATAGTATAAAAATTTCGATAACCAATAAAAAAATATGAAACAACTGCTTCCTGGGACTAATCTATCAGATTTATATCTTGGAAATGTGCAGTAAATCGATTTTTAAAATTTGCTTTGTAAATATAATTATATTGTGAAAAAATTATTAGTAAACATAAGGGTTAAGGAAATCTGAACACAGTGCATTGACTTGCATATTTTACTATTTATACTTATGTACTACATTATAATTGTAAAAATAATACATGAATTTATTGTTCGTCAGCATATGTACATGTAATATCCAATACAATAACTTACGCCATTACATTTGCATCGATCAGTCTTGCCCAGAAATTCTCCATGAACAACATCATGACACACTGAAGTAAAGTTCAACTTCAACACAAAAATGCTGTTTTCAGGTACAAACTTTTTAGACTGTATCGTAACCTTTTTATTTGAATTTTTGCTATGAGATGAGTGCAAGCAAACAAATGACATTCGAGCACGGGCACCCATTAAATTTTGCATTGTAGTGCATTCTAATCTGAACTTACCATCTTATGTATTTTTTTACAAGCACTAATTAATGTTTTAGTAAAGGTTTCATACATACGTATATGCAATATATATCATGTAACAATGCAATATTCCAATAAATGGAAACCACATGCTGTCCGTTTACGACAGGTAAAGGAAATGACTAAAGTTAATTGTATAAGCAAATTATATTCTTGATAACTAGAAAGAACGCAATAGCGTACAGTCTCAACTGTCGCTTGTTTTTTACGTATTGTACGACAGAAATATTCTGTAAAAAAGAGCAAATACTGTCGGCAAATTAAATTTATAGTTTAATCGTGTTTTGATAATCCTTTACGATTATAGATTTCTAAGAATCAACAACAGCACAACAACATATCACAAATAAGAAACATAAAAAGCAGGCCACCAGTCGTACAATAACATGGAAGCAGGATTTATATCTTCCAAATCTACCGAAAAGTACTACATATTTTCATGGCATTGTTTTTACATATTTGCAGTAGTAAGTGTTAGCTGGGATGTCTCCAATTCCTAATGGTCAATCAGTCCTTTTTCAGGGCCATTTAATGACTTGATTGGAAGTATCTACGCAGGCTGGTTAGTTGCTGTCGTAATAAGCAGGACGATGTCAAAGTTCGTCGCGCACCTTACAGTATGCCAAGTTGAT